>JANBVN010000330.1:0-11648 GCA_030052785.1 Coniochaeta hoffmannii
TCTGCGGCAGGGACCCGGGGGGGAAAGAGGCGCGCTCGACGAGGGGGACGGTGAGGGACACCACGCTTGTCGAGGAGGAGGACGAGGGGGGAGAACAGCCCGCCTATCCCGAGCTATAGCGACGCCGTGAGGATGGGGGCCGATGGCGGCGGCGGGGGTGCGCAGGGGAGGGCGAGGAGCGGGACGGGGGGTGGTGTGCCAGGGGGGAGGGAGAGGAGTGGGAGCGGACGGAGTGGAGCGTGGAGGAGGACATGATTGGAGGATCGGAGGGGATTGGGGGGAGGAGAGGAGAGAAGACGTTATGATACCAACTATGTATTCCAACCTCGTTAGTGTGGGGGGTGGAAGGAAACGGCCGCTCGTCAGCTACAAACCTCATTTTCTTTTTTACTCTTTATGTTGTATGGGATACAGGGGACTCGGAGTGTAAACGGGAAAGGGTGCAAGGGAGGTTGGCTGGTTCGGGGGGTTTCTGTCGCATTAGCGTCGGGTTGCTGTCAAAATCATAAGGCTTCAAAGTTCCACCGATGTGTCCATGTCCTGGTGAGGGTCGTTTTCGTCAGTGCTTGTTGGTCAGAGGATGGTTTGGAGAGGTGTGTGTGTGGCGGGACAGATGGCGGCTGCGAAACAGCACACACTCTCAGCTAGAGAGCAGTACTTAGTTCGTTCCTGCCGATGTGGCGTCATGGCGACGGCAGCAGTCATGGCATCAGGAATATTTAAGGTCCCGGGAGTAGGCGAGATTTGTTTGAAAGTCATTCCCTCTCTGTCATTGATTGAATAAAGATATACATCTGGCTCATCACCTTCACCTCTTCTTCTTCATAAACCGCGTGTCCCCCTCTGCTCTTGCCTTCTTGCCTGCTCCCCGAGCCAGCGGCTAGGCCAGCCTCCTCTCCTCCCTTCAACTCTCTTCCTTTCACCCACACCGCTTGGCGGCAACAGGCAGCTGAGCTACAACCTCCCGGCGCTTCCTTCACTTCCTATATATCACGAAGTCCGTCGATGCCTTGGTAGTTCGGCACTCGTATCAGACTTCTTCCAGTCTTCTTCTTTCCCACATATCTCTCTCCCCGCTCCCCACGCCCCATCACGAGCTCGTTTCTCGGACATGAAAGCAAGCAGAATACCGCCTGATCTCCTCTATGCGTCATGAAGGTTTCGTTCGTCCCTGACTCGTCAGAAAAAAAGAGGAGTAGTGCGCCTGACGTGGAATGGTTGTCGTTGTTATTGTTGTTTTTGCGGAATGACAGGGGCGGAGAGAAGAGTTCTGAGAAAGGAAAAGCCCAGGAAATGTTGAAAAACACAGAGTTGACGCCCAACCCATGCCCGCGCAGATATAGGAAGAGAGAAAACCACCGCCAACCAGCAGACATGCAAAAAGACGCTGTTTGGGGACAAGACCAAGCGAGGCGAAACTCAAAAGCAAGGCTATCCAAACTGGAAGACCAAGAGTGATGATCGTTTGCTCTGTAGCGCTGATAATGGAGGTTCTTGTTCGAAATCGCCAAAGGAGACGCTCAAAAATCCAGAATGCAGTGATGGTCCAAGTGAGCTCCAAGAAGGCTGAAAGGGGCTTCCACGTTGCTGCTGCACCTCGTTCGGGATGCGAGGCCACAACAGGTAGAAGTTTTGCCGCAGACAAAGTTGGGATAAGTGAGAGGCTTTATATCGTAGTGGGAAGAATCACCGGTGTCCAAACGTGACAAACTCCAGTCGCTACCATTCAACAACGCCTCCCAGGTTGGATATGCTCGGTCCGGATGTCGCTCAATTCGACGGGGTGTAAGTGTCAAGTAGACATTATATGTAACGCCATGCAAGCAAAGCTCATGTAGGCCCCGGGATCTGGGCAGCGCCGGATTGTCGAGCGCCGTTCCGGTGGGTTGGGTATCATGCAAAACACAAGGGCGCCTGCCAGCTGAAGAATAAACGCAAAGCGGTAAATGCATATCCTTTATGACTGGGCAGCGATGCACCAGTGGCGATGGAAGGCCCACGCGCTCTTCTGGCACTCCTTGCTGCAGTATTTCGTCCGGCGGCACCGGCGGCACTTGGCGAACTGCCGCGTAAACTCCTCCCACTTGCCGCACTGGTAGTAGGCGCACTGCCTGATACCCCCACGCGTGTCGTCCTTGCGGCAGAGGTTCCTCATCACCACGCCGGCCCAGTACTGCATGTCGGTGCTGTGGTACCTAACCGTGAACTTCTCGACGAGCGGGAAGATGTTGAGGTCGTTGGGGAGCAGGTACTCCTCCTCGAACTCCTCCTCGTCGGCCTCCATCTCCGCTTCGATGGCCGCCGGGTCGGCACCGTCCAGGAGCTGCATTTCCTTGCCAATCTTGAGCCGCGGGACCAGGTGGCTCTTCTGGAAGTACTTGCGCAGGTTGCAGTACTTGGAAACGTAGGCGAGGAGTTGCAGGGACATTAGTACATCCTCCTCCCTCGGCATGGCGGCGATCATCTGGGAGTTGGGCGTCACCTGGCGATCCAGGAGGTAGCGGGGTACACTCGCATTTGGCGGCTGCGGCTGCGGCGGAGTACCCATTGCAGGCCGGTTGGGCGATAGGCCGATGGCAGGGACCGGTGTCGGAGCAGCCGTGTTGATTATGCTACCGTCAACCGGGCCGCGATGGGTGATGTTGAAGGTCCCAGTGTCCTGAGTTTCCGACACCGTCGGCGTGGTCAGGTCCAGAGCGGTACCGGCAATGACGGCATCGTCGTCCTGCATCGTGACATCCTGGATCCCGACAGCTGGCTGCATCTCGGCGGTGCCAGACATCTCCGCGTCAGCAGACTCGTCCGACTGTACGCTTTCGGCGTTCAAGTCGTCTGAATCGGCCGCTGTGGAGTGCTGGTGGCGAATTGAAGGCCGCCGCCTGGATCGCGACGTCGCGCCAAGCATGGATGCTGGTCGGACAGTTGGCGAGCGCAACTGAGGCGGCGGTAAAGGAGTGGTTGGCGAGGTCGGTTGCGAGGTGATCGGGAGATGCGAGAACGGCGTGATGGAACCGAGGCGGTCAATGTCACGCACCGGCCGGAAGCCATCCACGGTCTCGATTGACGGACCGGCGCTCGCGAGGGGTTGGATGAGCTGCCGCGACGGGGATATGATTGATGAGCGGCCGCTGTGGTGGTGATGGTGGTGATGCCGACTGGTAAAAAGCGACGGCCGCTCGGGAGAAGTGAGGGGGAATTGGACGGTGGATGGCGTGGCATCGGGGCTTGATTGCACGATGGTCGCAGGTTGGCCGGGGAAGGTCGCCGAGACATCGATGGAAGGAGGAGGAGCTTGGCGTCGGAATGTGCGCTGGTCGACGTCGACCCTCTCCCACCTGTTGGCAAAGCTGGACGACGACCGTGACACACGCCCGTGGTCGTGGCCGCGATGACGGTGCTGGTGGTCTTGTATCTGCTTTTGCTTTTGTTCTTCGGCCTTCTCCCGACATCTCTCGGTAACCTTGATGTAGTTGTCGAGAATGGTCGCAATAACGGGCACCATGTCGGCCTCGACGACCCGTGTCCTCACAGCCTCGGTGCCTCTAACCCCTATGTTGACGACGCACTGAAAGGCTAGGTTCCACTTCCACATGTCCATCATGTCTTTGCTGCGGCCCTGCTTCAGGATGCAGACCAGCCGTTCTATCCCGCCATCGATCGTAAGGATGTCCCTTATGCGTGCGGACGACGTGGTGAGGTAGGCGAGATGGTTGAGAGAATTGATCAGGGGTAATGTCGCCGTGCAGTCCAGTGCCCGGCGATCGTACAGGGCTGTGGTGATGCCGACCGACGCCTTGTTGACGTTCGGGATGCTGAAGTTGACCTCCCTCATCTTGAGGAGCCTCGGGCAACCGTGCCGAGGATTGATTCGAGATGGGAGAAAGGGGGATGAGTGGTCGGATGTGGATGATTGTCGAACTCGACCGGCGGTGTGGAATAAATATGGATGTTCAGACTTGGCCAACGTAGATGGATGCCTTGCTGGATTCGAGAGATTGACGGCCGCTGTGGTTGTTGATGCGTCCGAGGGACTTCGAAAAGTGTTTTCCAAACTGTGTCGGATTCGAGCGGTGACCGTGGGGGAAGAAAAGGTTCGTGAGACAATGAAAGCCTGCCTGCTGACAAAAAGCCGGATGGCAACTCGGCGATGGCCAAACGATCAGATCCAGCAAGCTGCGTCGGCACAGCTTATCCCTCGGATGGACAAGAGGAATCGTCAAATTCGCGTTGGCCCTTTCTTTCTTGACTTGTTTCAGGATAACGGGCAAGGTGTGCTCTGACAGAGAGAGAGGGAGATTTTGGCGGATGGTTTCGGTACCTGGCCAAATGCCTCAAGGCGACCCGTCAATCAATGGTTGATGTCGGCGGCGTCCGAGTCTCACTGCTGGATCCAGGGCGAAATGACCATCTGACTCGCAGACCAGGTTCACCTGAAGTTGCTCAATTCGAAGGCTTCATCGAGGAAACGCACAAGAAGAATAGCCGGGCAATACAAAAGACGACGCACAGATTTGGATGAAAGAAGTGGTGAACAATGCGGAAGGGCGAGCGAGGTTGGGTTTCGAAATTGGAGATGGCAAAGGAGCTGGGGAAAAACGTCGTGGTGTGGCACGCACTGGCCTTGGCCTGTTCTCCGCTAGAACCAGCTTGGCGTGGGTGGTGGTGTCTGGTGCTTGTGGCTCCGGTGGCTGTCAGGTGAGGTGCCTTGGTTCTTAGGCCCCAATGGCGGTGTTCTCTCGGCACCATTTGCCAGCATGAATCGCATTTCAGTTCAGCTCCTCCGCACGGACTTCATCCCATTTAACAATCGACACCGATACATGCTATTGTGTTGACTCGAATTACGGTCCAAATGATGACTGTTATGGCATTGCACCGTACTAGGAGAGCTGCTGTGTCATGTGTGGTACCTAGTCTATACGTTGAGCCAGATGGCTGAACCCTTGAGCAGGACCCTCGGGATTCTAAGTCTAGTATAGAAGGTGGGGAAATGGGCGACTTGATCTGCTTCGGGTTGCGTGTTACTGGTGCGTCTCTCGACAGACTAGAGTCTAGCCTGGAAGCTTTCGAAGGCGGCGGCGAGAGTCGTCGATCTTGAGAACCCTGGCGGGGGGCGAAGATACGCCATCGCCAAAACTGGCAGGGGTAACTCCTCTGCTTCTGGTCTCCTCTACGTAAGCCGTAAGGTACGTCGTTGAAAACAATCTGAAGTTATATGTACACTTTGAATGTTAAAAGTCTAGGAGTGCGGCCGATCAACGATCGGATGAAGGAATTATGCCACTCCTAAAGTCAATTCACTTTCAAGCTACCTGGTCTGCCTGCATCACGTTTATCCCGAGTGGCCTCGTCTGTATGATGGCATCCCCCCGTTACCGTGCATCCCCTGTTACATCTGTGATAGCCACCATCTATCTCACTTGTTTGATGGACTGCTGGAGAGCCCCCCGGTTGTTGATCTTCTCCTCTTTCATTGTGGACTTCGGGAGAACTCGAGTGAAGGGACTCCACAACTTTAAAAATCGTCCCTCCAAACTCCCTCAACCTCCGTGCTCATTCTGGCCAGCGAATTCGGAGCTGCACTTCGTTGCGTGTCGCCTTCTCGGGGGGAATACCAACACAAGCTCCGGTGAAGTCTCTCTATGCGTCAAAGCATGGGCTCGTGCGTGCATATGGGAAAGCTGCCGCCCGCTCAATTCGTCGATATCAAGCTCTTGGCGACATGCGGAGGAATCTATGCACGGCCCCCACACATCCGAGATGCTCAAATGCTTGTGTCGGAGTGGCCAGGCAGTATAACATGCTGCGAGTCGATGGTCGATGGCCGGGAGCTGAGCTGTTGGGAGGTCTGGCTTGCCATAAAGGTGTCTCGAGGATCTCAACGCTTCGTCTCTGAAGCATGGAGAGGTCGAGTCGCAGACAATTCTGAGCCACCAGTACTCCGTCTCGCCGCCAAAACCGCACAACCCAGTCACACTCCCTTGGGCAGTACGGCCAACTCAGCAACTACATACACGCAGAACTGGGATCTACGAGCACCGATCCCCGACTAGGTCTACACACTATCAATACCGCCCTCGGCTCGACTGGTTGGTCTCCTGTCCTCGCCATCACCAACGGTACACGCTTAGCGCGGTTCTAGGGAGGATCAGAGGCTAATTGCCGCTGCAGACCCCGTTGCATCGGATCGTGGCGCTTAAAGGGGCCCAATTGGCGGACATGTGTCTTCCTCTTCAAGCAAACAAACAAGCCACTCCCAGCCTTGAACATCATCTAAATCTCTCTTTTAGGAGTTAGGCCCCCTGCCCAGCGCGCCTATTGGGGAACAGGCGCAGGGCCGTTCTCCCCGAGGCCCGAACAGTGACCTGGGACCCTTGGTTTGAACACCTCTCCTTGCTTGCATCTCGAGGAGCCTCCTGCAGGATGCAGGAGAGTGCGGATCTTCCAGGCCTCAGAGCGCAGAGCTTCTTGCTGTTCCAAAGCTCGGAAGAAGCATGCTTGGGCAAAGCTTTTCCAAGGACCGATCCATTGTTTGCATCAGCCAGGCAATGACATATCCCCAGACTGCCACCCTTCAAGCTTTTAGGCAACCCAGAGTCCGTGGTCGAGATATACCCCATCAGAGGTGTTTCGGTCTGAGATATAGGGCGTTCGGGGTGATGCGCAGTCGAGAACACGCGGACAAACTATCGACGGCGGTGCCCTCAATCCAGGTTGGTCGGCGACACAGGGATTTGTTGACCTTCTTCCTCATTTCGGGGCGATCTGGCAACTATGTGAAGCCCTTCGTGGTCAGCGAGTGCTCTGCGAGGTGCGGTGGTGAAAGACGATGGTGACCACGCCTTCTTGTCCACTCCGAGAACCGATCTTCCGCCACGTACCACAGCACTGCTGACCGACGAAGTCCGAGTACTAGTTGGATCCGAGTCCTACACATCGTCTGACGAGAGAAGCAGATTAATCTGCTCGAAGTCGGTCTGGAGCTTAATGACAGGTAAGCTCGTGTTACTTCTCAACCCAAGTCTCATCCCAGCCTCACGCTCCTTATCATCTTGCATCTCAGGGGCGTTCTGCAGCTTGCCTCTGTGTTACTCGATAAGTGTCACCGACCATGAGGCCCCTTACTCAGCTGCATCGCTCATCGGCCAAACGTAGATGGAGCGCGAGCGAGCGATGTCTCGGTATAGGCATCGTTCTTTTCTGCCGGTAGGGCGCAGACCGGGTGATGTGCCGTTCGCTTCCAGTCAAGTGCCTGGTCCTCACTTCTTCACGCGGTCTTGAGCTGTTGAACACCGCGATGGAATATTCAATGCCATCTCGTGGCACACCGGAGCATTTGCAAACACATGCATGGCAGGGGGACCTTTGATTCGCGTTGAGACACGAGCTGGGGGAAGGGGCGCCCTTATATGTAGGGTAGGACTGGCAACATCTTTTTCGATGTTAGCAAATTTGTATCCCACATTCTGCCTCCACCTCCTGTGTTTGCTCTTGGTCAGGCAATTAGCCGTCAGGAGTCGATGTTGCGTTTACCAAGTCAGACCCGGGCAAATAAAGTGCCTGCAGCCAACTCCCGGGGGAAGCCATCATCCTCTCAGCCATTATCCGCTGGATCGCAATCTCAGAAACTGATGGCATCGGACATCTTGTCCTTGCCTGGTAGCTGTGGTGCCGGACCGTCCCTCAAATGGAATTGCAAGGCAATCAATCTCTCTGATATGGGAATATACGTATACCTGTCGAAATTCCACTGGCGATGAACAGGTGAAGGTGAGTGAGTGGTAAGTCCTAGCGAGGTGCTCCTTCCTTCCCAGGATTCAAGAACCGTCGTACCTCCCCTTGGTCGGGCCTGCCCAATCTTTAAGAAATAGCAACTTCAGGTTGTATGACAAGAGTGCAAGGTGAGAAGCAAGTAAGATTCGAGTCAATTCCATCTGGGGTTCCCTTAGCCTTCAGGCACTGAAGCGAATTCTACATTTGCTTGGTCTCAACCAGGAAGGAGCTACCCTCACCGTCGCTTTCTATTCACCTTGATATCAAGAATCATCACTACCTCAATGGTACTACAACAACGATCCAAACCCTCCTCCACTGCAACAATAAAAGAAACTCCTCCACCTCATCTAGTCCCTCTCTCTTCTACAACCCTCTCTCTTCCAACCCTCTAACCTTCCCACTTTCTTACTCTCTTTCCTTCGCAACCCAAGCTTCCTTCTCTACCGTATCCACGAACATCACCTAGTCCCATCTATCCACGTATCTCGCTGAGCGCTCAGCCAGACTCTTCTTAACACATCCCACATCGTCAGTTTATTTTAAAAATGGCGATCATCCGGTACACGAGGTATCTTATGGCTGTTGCCGGCGTCGTCACGTCGGTCTCGGCCGCTCCGGCGTTCACCACGACTGTCGGCCCTCACCACACTCTCAGCGCCTCTCCTACGGCTACCCCTGCTACCTGCGTGGCCGGTGTCCCGGCTGTTCGACCTACTGACGGAGCCTTCCCGATTCCCTTCTTCGCCAGCGTGACCCCGGCTGCAGATGGCACCGCGATCGCATCCCACTACATGGTCGATTCTGCCTGGATCGAGGCCCATGGAATCAGCGGCCACAACGTGAGTTTACGATACCACAAGCACGCCTTTTGCTAGCTGCTAACGTATCTTTCGTGTCCAGGTCGCCTACACATCTGTCGATGGCTACACTGCCATGAAGTGCCAGTACTCATGCAATGCCAAGGACGGATGTGTCTCTTTCATGGGTCAGTACACACAGGCGCTTGGGCAATTAAGAATTAGATGTCTTTCCCATGTTGAGCGTATCTTGGAATACGGCTTAGTGCCTTAAGTCGTTTGCTGACTTCTCCGTCCACAGTCTCTAGCCAGGATGCTTGTGCCCTGTTCGATGCCCTGTACGTATCCTCTCCCAAGTCCACAAACTGCCGCACCTCCTTACACTCAAATAAAGGATTGAGCCTGGCCAGTTCGTCGTCGACAAGGACGTCAATACCTGGGGCGCCTACAACAAGCTATGCAACCCGCCCGCGTGGCCCTACACCGGCAACGGCAAGCGTGATGGAGTGTCCTACCAGCCGGTTGCCCGTGACGAGAAGGTTATTGGCCCCTCGTTCACGGGTGCTGCCGACAACTGCACCGAGATGCACGTTGTCCCTGCGTCGAGCTGGGTCAACTATGCTCCGAACGAGGACTTTATGTCTACCCACGGCCATTACACGGTGAGTTTGAACTTCCCAACAGCCCCAATACACCACAAAGTCGGTACTTCACTGCGTGGTGTGAACTCCCCTGCAATGATGAGAACTGCCTTGGTCACTTGCAAGGAACATGTCTTAGCAAGCTTGAACTGAAGCCGAGCCCGCCCATCATCCATGGCGCGACCCCGGTGGACGCATTGAAAGCCATCTCATACGAGACACAAAAACAGATATCTGAGCACTTCTATCCCTCATCCTTCATGTTACAATACTTATATTGGTAACTCTCGACTGACCATGGCACAGTTCACGAACACGGATACCTCGGACGGCGCCGGCTTCGCGACTACCCATCAAGCCTGCCACAAGACCTGCACTGGCTTCGGTTGGTGCAAGGCCGTGTTCGTCTCTTACGGCGCAGTATCCAGCCAGTGGGGCTGCACTCTCTTCGACGTTGATCTGACCCCGGATCTGTTCGTTGAGGGTCCCACGGAAGGAAAGAACACTTGGCCCTACGGCTTCAACCAGAAGTGCCCGGTTTGAGCGGGGTAGTACAGTGCTGAGGAAACAAGGATTGCGCACAGGCAGACGTCAGACTTCTGACATACTGCTCTGTTTCATGGATCGGTCATTTTGAGGGCGGAGTAACTATGGCCAAGGTTTCATAGAGGTGGTGGAATGAAAGTCACAGCTCGATCTGACAACGCTATTACCACTTCTCCCTCGTGCTCATGGTCAGTGAATGCTAAGATTTGAGGACTAACCCGCCCGCAGGGGCTCCTCGGCGAGAAGGTGTCCTACTTGGCGGGACCACCCTTCTTTAACTCCAACCTCAACCCTCACAAGAGCAGGGTCTCGACAGGATGCAAACACGAAGGCAGGCAAGTTGGGAAAGGCATACTCGACAAACATCAACTACTTGAGCAGATTTGCGTTTCTTACCTCGACTAGGCGTGCGTCTGCGATTTCGTAAACGCATCGTCTGAGCCTGTCAGAAGGGACTGACGGCTTTTCCCAAGGATACTTTGGCTCAGGGTCTTCGGACGACAAGCTGGTAGGTTCGGTTCCTGCATCCCAGCCCTTAACTGACTCAGAGTTCGGTACAATCCGAGCTTTCAGACAGGGACGAGACGCAATTAAGCTCGATTCTATTTCAGGAGCACCAAGAAAGCATGTCGTCGCTTGGTAGCCCTGATCGGGCAAGTGGATCACCACGTTCATTACTCTGATTGGTTGTGCTCTCATTGGCAAAGGACAACAACCTCAGCACCAGCACTCGTGGCGCGAGGGCAGCTCTTGATGTCTTGGAGCGCCTCGACGAATGCCAAAGCAAAAGTTGGACAGCAGTGACAGCATTCTACTCCATCCAGATCTCCGTCTGCCGAGTCCTCGGCCTCCGTCCGAGCTCACAACCATCTGCACATTGTTCGTCACTCGTCTTGACCTGCACATTCCTCAGAAACACGATGTATCGAGCAATCTTCGCACTCTGGCATAGCCGACGGTGATCATCCATGCTTTGCCCAGTCACGCGGCGGGGGGGGACCGTATCCAACTGAACTCTTCCCGGGACTGCAGGACATACTTAAGATGCAGCTCGCCGCGACCCGTCCCCTCATCTGTTCTTCCTCTCGAGTCCTTCGTCCATCCAAGATCTCTCTTCTTCCGACGTACATCTTACCATTTCCGAGAGCTCGCTTCAGACTCGGTCAATGTCAAGAGTCCTCCAGACTTGATTGCCACACCAAGCCATGAGGCTCTCAGTCCTCACCCTGGGCTCCTGCCTGGCCCTCTCCGCCCTCGCCGCCGAGCCGCCCCAGCACGACTCCTCTAACAAGCGCGCCGTCGACGAAAATGTCAAGTGGCCGACTACCCAACAAGACAAGCACCAACAACAGCACGACGTCTCTCTTGTCCGTGAAGGTCTCGCTACCAATAAAGACTCCAACAAGGATGAGGAAGAAGACTCCACCGAAGAAAAGCGCTGGTTCGGTAAGAAGAAGAAACCACCACCACCACCATCACCACCAGGTGAGAGAGGAGGGAGTTTCTTGCCCCCCCTTCTCCATCCTCTTCCTCACCCCCCTCTTCCTCCCCCGCCGTTTTTCTTCGGCAAGGACCCAGCCTTGACACACCCGTCGATAGGTTTCGGCCACAGTCCCGCGAAGCAGAAGCCCGGCGGCTGGGGGCACGGAGGGGGTGGAGGGGGCGCAGGGGGGCCTCCGCAGCAGGAAGGGGAGCCTGGGGAGGGAGGTGGTGGTGGTGGAGAGCCCCAGGGCGAAGAAGGTGGTGGAACGGGGGGAGGAGAGAAAGGGGGAGAAGGTGGTTTGGGAGGGGAGGAAGAAGGAGGAGGACAGGGTGAGGGTGAGGAAGAGATAGAGAAAGGAGTTGAGGAGGAGGGGGGAATTGGAGGAGCAGGAGAAGCTGAAGGTGA
>JANBVN010000331.1:0-11554 GCA_030052785.1 Coniochaeta hoffmannii
GTAATGTACCGCGTGTGCCTTGCCCCTTCAGCAGCCTTACGCAACCTGATAACTTCCGAATTCCCATTCCGTTGGTGATGTGTGAGGGAGATACAGACGGTGAGCCGAACTACCGCGCCCTGGACGAGTCCCCGAGGGGCCGACGGCGGAAGCGCAACCGGGACAGTCTGACGGTCGATGCTGGACACGTGTCAGTCTGTCAAGCTCCTTCAATAGCAGGCGGGACTCGCAGTCTCTGACTCCCGGGGAGTACGAGCTTGATGCCGCCGTGTCCCGAGAACCTGCCGGCGATACTGCTTGCGAGGCCCCGGAGAGGGAGAGACCCGAGAAGCGCCTTTGCGTCGACGAGGAACTGCTGGCCCGTGAGACGCTGGATGCATGATGGAACCAGAGCACTTTGGTTTCTTGGCTTCCTGTATTTCGTAGCGGCTGGCGCGCCAAAGGGTTTCGGAATAGTACTGTGCTAAGTAGATCGTAATTATGAGCATTCGTGTTAGCGGGCTGACCTCGCGAATAGCCGCCATTCGACTTCTACTCCCGCGCCCATCATCAACCGTGATTTTTGTCACGGCTCCCGCTGCAGTCCTGGACCATCGCAAGGTTCTTACCTGCTTCCAAAGCATCTCCTCAGAGCGACAAAGTCAACTGCAGTATCCAGACCGACTACAACCCCATGCACAAGCATTCACGCCCGCAGATACCGAAACATCGGGGCCGATATCGTCGTCTCCGCCCGGGACACCATCTCATCACACTCTCTTGCCGCAGTCTCCAGCCATACCTGCAGATCCTGAATACACAGCCCCTGCAGAGCAGCCTGCGTCTTCTTCGCGTCGTCAAGGCGCTCGTTGATCCTGGTCTTCAAGCGGGTGGTGTGGTTGATGATCTTCTGCGTCTCGGCCGATGCATCGTCGACACGGAGGCCCGGCAGAGCGAGTTTGCGGAGATTCCCCCTGCCGCCCTCGAGCTGCGTCTGGCTGGTCGTGACTTCGACGCTTTTCTGGTCGAGGTAGCGGACCGCGTCGACAGCGGACTTGAGAAGCCCGTCGATGACCGGGGTGGCTTCCATGGCGAGCCATTCGGACAGCGGACGGAGTCGGTCGTCACACCTGGTCTTCAGCCTGCACATCTCGTCCATCGCCCTTGTTGTAGAACCCGCGAAGCCTCGTATCCAGCTCTTGCGCCTCGGCACCTAGATTGCCGAGCGGGACCCGGCCGTACGAAGAGTGCGGCGTCGCTGGTGCGGGTTCAGCGCTGGTCGGCTCGGTGCCGACCTCTTTGTCGCGTGACTGGCTAGCCCGCCCAGTTCACGAATAGCCAGCGCAAAGACGCTTCTGGTGCTGGTGCTTCCGAGTGCTCTGGTCTTCTTCTTGGTGGCCCGGCTGCTGGGAGCTTGGACGCAATGACTTCGGGTAGGGTCAGGACATCCTTGTACTCGGCGTGCAGTCGTAGTGATAGGGCAGTCTTGTCGAGGTCGGGGTCTGCCGCTGCGAGTGCCGGGTCGAGCTTTATGCGCTTGCGACCGTCTGTGGATGGACTGCTGGCGTCGACATATATCGATTTGGATTCCCTGGCGTTCTGGAGGAGGAGGAGGGTCTTGAGGTTGGGTGCGCTCGACGCGCCGCCGGAGGCCTGAGCGGCAACTTCCGCCATGTTTAATCGTCTTGGGTGGTTGCGGTAGCTTTTTTGTCGGTCTTTGCGGATGGGGACTTGGACGTGATTGGAGTCGTGCATGTTCTTCAGCCTTGCCATATTTTGGAGCTGTGGCTTGACCTTAACTTTCTTCAAGCTCCGAGAGTTAGGGTTGTCAGGATCAGGAGCTGCGCCACACACCTTGATGGCGGGGTGCACAGTCCCAGTTACAGTGCTGGGAGCTAACTTGAACCTCACACCACTCGTTTAACCACTTACTACCTCAGTACCTTAAAGCTCAAGTCCGGTTAAAGGCTCTTGACCTCGCCGCGAACCCCTTGCTACGATCACCCACCGACCGGAACTTTCCCGGACCGCTAGCGACGGCCTACCCTGAAGTACCGCATGGATCAGATCACTTGCCTTGTTGGCTTCCATAGTCGGCAAGGCCGATCGTACAACAGACTTCCAGGCGTGCGATGACTACAATGCCTCCGACTATCTCTCAGCTCCCGCCTCATGTCCGGACGGATGAAGAAAGAGGCTGCCTCCTGCCACAGGTCCAAAGGTCTGTTGCCCACGCTAAGTTTTCCAATACGCCTCGGTGCTGACAAGCTCTTTCCGCTCCACTATTTGGGCTGTCCGTTGGCGAGCTTCCGAGCCTGGAAACAGTGGGAGGTGCGGGGCACGCTAGTGCCGATCCTCGATCCTCGTTGTTCGTGACTAACCTAGTGCCGCCTTGGGTTGTTTCCGCGAAGCGGGAAGTTGAACCGATTGTGCTGGACCAAGCCTGAAGAAGCACGGATGATTGGAGCCATTGATCAAGTCAGGTGAC
The DNA here is from genome assembly GCA_030052785.1 of Coniochaeta hoffmannii. NCBI lineage: Eukaryota > Fungi > Ascomycota > Sordariomycetes > Coniochaetales > Coniochaetaceae > Coniochaeta > Coniochaeta hoffmannii. The sequence goes on from JANBVN010000331.1 coordinate 2,468, forward strand.
TTTCTCCTTGATTGGTGTGCCCAGGACCAGTTGATAGCTTTTGTGTTGAACAACGGCGCTTGGCCAGGCACGCCGGGCTAGCTGGAGCGGACATGGTCGTTTCCGCTGTTATGAGTTCAGAGAATCGAGGGTGGAGTGCGAGGATGGAGTTCGAGATAAAGTTCGAGATAGAGTTCGAGCATGGAGTGACGTTGGGAAATGGCTGGCCGAGGCGCGTGCAAACCCGGGATTTAATTTTTCAGTCGCGGCACGGAACTAAACAATGTCTGTATAATACATTACGGTACCTCTCGGCACACGGCAGAGAGGAGGACGAACGCTGAGACTCAACTCCCAGATAGTACACAAAAGAAAAGAGCTAGAACTACGGTATCCGACAACGCCATCAGAAATCCTGTTCTGCCACTGTGTATCCATCGGTTGGGCATAGGTGGTATCCTCCATCTAAAATGCCGCGGGCCAGGAATAGAAAATTCCTCCGTGTAGCTTAGATCGCATACCGTCGTCACATCTTGGCAGTGGGCGCCGTGTACCGGTTCACGACGCTATTGAGGGTCTCGTTACCGGCGAAGCAGTCCATATCGAGCATATAGCTGAATTCGGCGTGGACCTGGTGAGGGTCGAGGCCGGGCATACTCGATATATGTTGTGTCACCGCCGAGCCGTTATTCTCCCCTCCGCGTGTCTGCATGTAGTTGGCGGGGAGCCCTGAAGAACTGGCCAGGCTCGGCAAAGAATGTCCTGGGAACATGTGCATCTTATCGCCGAATCTCGGCTGCTGTCGCATGGTTTGACCCGGCCAAGAGATCAGAGTTGAGGATGTTGGGCTTCGAGAGTCTTGCTTCATCGTTATCCACTCCAGCGCCATGGCGGTCTCAGGGGCGGGCACTGTGTCGTATGGGTCCTCGCGAGCATCCATTGCAGTTGGCCGGACAAAGGCGGCGGATGGCGCGCCCGGGTGGGCTGTCTCTCGATTCTTGAGATTCGGCGCAGAATTCGACGGTCGCGAACAGCCACTTAGAGGAGGCTGGGAGGAGGAAGAATCGAAAGATTTGACATGGGGTTCGAGACGACATTCAGGCCGCTGTGATTGCGGGAGTTGTTCGAGTTTGATATAAGAGCTGGGGTCGGCAGGAAGTGTAGGGTCGGCATTGATGCTTCGATAAGGAACCATGATGCCGCCGTTGAATTGAGGGACGGGGATACTGATGCGGAGCCGGTTCAGCTCGGCGTGTAGGAGCCTGAGTTGCTCTTCCTGTCGTGCGTTCTCCGTTCGCAACTGTTGGTTCTCGTTGAACACCATTCGAGCTTCGTGTTGCATCTCAGTGCTTGCCTTCACGGTTTGTTGTTCAAGCTGGCGTATCCTTCAAAGCTTCGACACCGTTCTTTCTGTTCTGGCGGGATCTCCTTTGGTTCGTCCGGACACGTTCAAGTTTTGCTACCTGTTTTGCTGAGATGTCTTCCTGATTTACGCTACGGGTTCGGTAGTCTCAACCTCGAAAGCGCTCGGAATTTTCTCGTCGATAGACAGAGGAAGCTTTTTCTATTTACATCTGATCAGCTGTTCGCCTAGGACGGATGATCGGGACGAGGTATAGGCCGGGGTTCCTCACAGCACGCGGCATAACCACGACTTGTGACGTGTGCAGGATTGATATTAGTGCCGAGGACTAAGCTGGAATCGTTATCAACCAAGAAGGCGAGGTGGCATCGGGCTTGACATACGTGTTACGATATAGTAGTGTCTCGCCGACAGACACTCATTGCGACGCCGTGGACAACAAGTGTAATAGCGTTGACCATCTCACGGGCTTAGGCTCTATCTCCGTAGTACATCATGCTGTAATACGGGATGCTGTCGTCTTCAGGGGCCCCTTTGCAGCCCGTGATTCCACTTCTGTGTATGCACCTTGCACATCGATCGACTAGCTCTACTACTGCCAGCCTGCCTCATCGTCAGTGGTTGAGAGCCGTGGAATTTGCGGCGCCGTTGGACAAAGGTATGATAGTCAGATTTGATCCACTGGCGAACAGTGCGACGTACCTTCACTGCGCCTCTCGTTGAGGAACGGCGATCCAAGCACGAGGTACAACACAGTACTAGACCGACTTAAAGTCTCTTCAATCTTTAGCCCCCGAGGCTTCATTATGGATGGCAGGGCGGTGGTCTGCCTTCCGCTAGTGGGTAATGCAGCGTTGCTATCAGCTCATCATAAATGACCGTCAACGTCAGGCGCTTTAGGAAGTGAACTTGCTCAGACAGAGATGTCTCGATAGCATGTGCTGTGACGCAAGTTTGCAGGTCAGATATGGGGTCGACCACCCGTGCGGTGTTGCCACAACACGGGAGGCCGTGATGCCCAGATGACCACTAACAGCTCGTTAGGAGGGGACAAGGCAAGGCAGACTAAGGTTGGACACATTTCAAGTTGCAGTAGACTTATTTTGGCCCAGGGTGACAGGCATGTGCGAGCAGACGAGCGGCTCCGAGCTCCTGTATTTGTTAGGGGCTGTGGCTAGCATGACCCACCTCAAGACACCCTGCTAGTCTCTCTCAACTAGGTCCGTCGAACCAGTATAAAAGGTCGGTGTGGTCCGCTCGAGTCTCAGGCAGTTCCTCACCAGTACCTTCACCATGTCCGAACTTCCGAGCTTATATAAACCAACCAGTTCCAGACGTGCCTCAGATACTTCTACCACAACCGTGGATTTCATTGGAGATGACGTGACACATTGCGGAACCAGGATGCCTCGACGTAACGCAGCAAGTGTCCCAGTGTCCGACGAGACGATATTCACAAGAATACCTGCGGTACTAGCGGATACCATGTGTCTTTCTGGTACCTCCAATACTCCCATTCACTCTGATTGAATACAAGACTCACGTGGATTGCTCTAGGCAGACGTAGCTCTCTTCCCCCCCTCAAAATCGAGTCGGTGAGCGGCATTGAACTGGACGACGATAGCAGGGTTTACGTTGTGTTTAATTACAACCGCCATGCGTGGTGGAAACGTGAGGACTTGACAGGTTCCGATACGATGGCAGTGATAAAGTTCTGGGAGAAGCGGAAAGGTTGGGGAAGTATGTTCGAGGAGTCAGTCAATGTGCCTCACTCCCCACGAAAATATCTGCTTGGCGAGTCCAGGGTCTCGAAGGTCGAGGGCACTGTCGAAATGGATGGAGTACTTATGATACGTGTGAAGATACGGGCTATTGTAAGGTTGTCCGAAGTAAAGAAGGATGCGGAGCTTCGGCGCATGGCTTGGGAATACTGCCGTGCAAAACACGACTGGGCGGACTTTTTCTGGGGGAGTAGACTCTAATGAGCCAGGCATGAACATGTTTGGTACCCAGTCCCTGAGCTTTATTTACTTCCCTGCTTCGTTCTGAGTACACTCGCTGGGTCTCTTCTACAATCGAACCGCAACGTGGAATGTATATTAGAGCAGTGCCCTAATCACCCACCGTTCCCCAATGCCAACCCCGTACGGTTAGTGCTAGTGAAGGACTGGCGATAAATGGAAGAAGTCTAAACGTTTGAGAGTACCACGCGCCAGCGTTGCCCACAATGACCACGTTGTCAATGTGCTCCCCGGAGACACCAAGCTCAGTAAGAAGTGGCTGCCTACAATGGCCAACTCGCGGAATGAGAACGATGTATATGAATGGGGCAAAGTTGTAGGCCAGGTCATCGGATATATGAAGTCCTGGAAGTCGAGGCATGGTTTCATCATTACCGACCAGCATCTCGTCGCTCTTAGGATTACGCGACTTCCTACGGGCGAGGGCTCGAATCCTCATTTGCTAACACGATACTGTCATATGTCGACGACCAGCCTACCGTATGGGAGATCTACCCGCTGGAGTATACCGTCGTTCCTTAGGCCAGGCATAGTCCCGGCAAGCTCACCATAAAACTCGCGCTCTGGTGCCTGGCCATGATGGCGGCCAACGGCGACAGTTACATTGACTACTCGTATCCAGCGCCGAATAGCTGGCGCAGGGTGGGAAGGGAGTACGTCTATAACTCCTCGGGAGCAAGAAAACAGAGCCGACACGACATTGTGGACAACGGGACGCGTGTCCAGGATGCGTCAGCGGGATCAAGCGGAGGCTATGCCCAAGAATAGTCCGATGATGGCGGTAATGGCGGCGAGGATGAGGACGGCGGAGGTGGCGTCGACAACCTGACCTCCTTCAGCCAGGCTGGGACAGGAGTCGAGGAAAACCCACCCCAGGAGCTACATACGGGGTATGATAAAGGCGCCGTCAACGAGGACGAGGACGAGGACCAGGACAACGGTGACAGTCAGACTGTGCCACCAACGAACACTATGAGGAAGCCATTACTCGTCAAAGTCAAGAAGCATATAATCAAGAGGACCCTTTATTTCGCCGATTCTAAGGGTCGGGAGGTGGAAACGAGTGCGTCGGCATGGACTGAGGTGCAGGGCGGCTATCTGCTTACAACCAAGACGCATGCCTATTTTACCAAGTCACTTCCTCAGCTACTTGGGCTTCTTTTCTTTTCTTCCCTGATCCGATATTTTTGCTGCGGTGCTATACCCGAATGGGAGTGGTGCCAGTCTAGACGAGTGCAAAGCACGACTCTACAAAACTCATATATTGCCTTAATTGTCTTAGAAACATTCCTCTTTTCTCTTTCCTTCTTTGTGCCTACTTTTTATATGGTACTGGCCGCCACAGAGCCCTCCTACTCCATCGCTCCTGCTCCTATCCTTTCGCACTGGAACGAGCACAAGCTCTAGCTGAACGACTTCGAGCCTTGCTGGAAGCGACAGGTGACAGAACAACCATGACTTCTCTGTTACCCAAATCTGCCAAGATTAACACCCTCCCTGTCGAAGTCCTAAACATGATCTTACAACTTCTCGATACCAGATCCAAACTCCGATTTGGCCGAGTCTGTCAAAGATTCCTCGACTTAGTCATGGACAGAAGACTGCGTGACAAACACGACGACGTGATCGAGTCTGCCATTGAAGCCAGCAGCCTTTACGCTTTGAAGGTCGCTAACCGGCTGGGTGCCGATTTCAAAAAGAAAAATACAGAGGGATACACCCCCCTATGCCAGGCGCTACTGTCCGATGACGCCGAGATCGTGACTTGGCTGATCGAGATCAAGGTCAATCTTGAGATTCCAATGGGTGTTACGCTACTGAGGGAGATATATGTGATGATAGAAGCAGGAACTGAGAACATGTCAGCCTTAGGCTTTGCTCTATGCTATGGCCGGTACCATATAGCCCGATTCCTTTTTTCTGCAGGGGCATCACCCGTCGTCGAACACCCTCTGTCTGTCGGAGGGCGAGATTCTCGGCTACAAACCTCTCCACGCTATACATATTCTCGCTGACATGGGCGCTACGGAGGAGGTACGCGATTTATTGGGCAAACACCCAGATATGGCAGAGGAGGAGGATAGCAGATTGCGTGTTGTCAACATTAATGAGTGCGGCGTCTTGTGCGTGACTACTAAGAAATGGGATGAGGATGAAGGCCGAGCTGGAGGATATCCTTCAAGACCTCGCGTCCGACTACGAAGGTTACAAAAACTTGAACCCGCAGAAGGTCGAAGGCACATGCGAGTGGTTCATGAACGACGACAGATTCCGCAACTGGCGAGACAGCAACACGTCCAGCCTTCTCTGGGTCTCTGCCGGGCACGGGTGTGGAAAGTCAGTCCTGTCGCGAGCGCTGATCGATGAGCACCGGCTATCCACGAAGGTTACCACCTCGACCGTCTGCCATTTCTTCTTTAAGGACGGAGACGACCGCCGCATGTACAGCACCAATGCCTTGTGTGCCATCCTCCACCAGCTTTTCGCCCAGGTCCCTGCCGGCAGCCTGATCGGAAGAGCACTGCCCAGCCACAAAAACTACGGTGAAAAGCTGACCCAGAACTTCTCTGAGCTCTGGCGAATTCTGATAGAGTGTGTCAGATCCTCGGACACTGGAGAAGTCGTTTGCATCCTCGATGCTCTTGATGAATGCGATAGAAATAGCAGGGAGGAATTGATCAACAAGCTCAAGGACTTCTACTGCCAGCCGCACCATCTGTCCCACTCGTCTTCGAAGCTTAAGTCCTCATCACCAGTCGTCCATACGACGATTTAGAGGCCTATTTTGGGAATTTCCTTACAACAAAGTATCTACGATTTGATGGCGACGACAAGTCTGCCGACATCGGCCGCGAGATCAATCTGGTTATCGATGAGCGCGTAAGTCAAGTCATGGTAACTTTCGCCGCTGACGATCGACACAAGATTTCCGAGAGTCTCAAGGGCATGGAGAACCGAACATACCTGTGGCATTATCTCATATTCGGCATAGTCAAGGAGAATCTGAGTCGATATGGGAAGCGGTCAAGCATTGAGAGGCTATTGTCTGATGTCCCATCCCAGGGGTCTGAAGCATACGAAAAGATCTTGAGCAGAAGCCAGGATGAGGTGCAAACCGATACTCTTCTCCAAATCATCCTCGCCGCTGCACGGCCCCTGACTCTCGACGAGGCGAATGTTGCGTTGACGCTAGCCTTACAAGATCGACGGTTCACATCATTCGCGGCCGTTGTATCAGACTTGTGGCCAAGAGACAACTTCCAGAGCACCGTCAAGAACTTTTGCGGCCTCTTCATCAGCGTCTAAGTCTCGAAGTTGTCTTTCATTCATCAGACAGCGAGGGAATTCCTCACCAATCCTGAACGACAAGGCAAGTGGGAGTGCGCTTCAACATGCCAAAAGTGGGTCACGTCTCGACCAATCTCGCTTGATCTGTGGCGATCATGATGGCTTATGCAGCTGCCAGGTGTGATCTAGGCTGGACCGAGTTCCTCGAGGGTAGTCACCAACGCGTTGATCTGAGCCTGGGCCATGCTCATCTTTCAACCCAACCAGATACCTAGGTTTTTCGACGGCATGCAAGGGTGACGAGCCGGAGGTTCGCCATACCAGTTTGATCTAGGCGCTAGAGAGTATTGCATGTACCGACCTCGAGACGTCGGCCTCAGTGTGTTGGGTTCCTGATGACGCTGTGTGAGGAGCGGATCAGTCCGAGGGCTGTGGGGCTGGCAAATACGTTCTGTCGTACAAGCCCCGGATCCCTTTAAGCCGCCCCCGCGTACTAGTCCACTACGGGCGCTTTGTACCAGGCTTAGCGTGAATTCGGATGCAATACACGTCCCTGGCTAACGCCGAGGTGGAGCACCATCTGGTATGCTTGCACTTTGCAGGAGCTCTGGCGGAGGTGCACTAGCGCTCGGGTGCGAACCTGGAATTGCTCCACTCATGACGTCCCAGGAAATATTTCTAGAATAAGGTATTGAGCCAACAACAACAATGTTAGCGTGCCTCTTTGCTTATCCATCTCGAATGCTCAAATGCTGAAAGCGGATGAAATGTGTATGGTGCGATGTTCGGGACTGATGCCTAACGTAGAGCTAAACCAAGGCTGGTTCTGGTCGCCGGAGTCCATGAGCATGTAAAGCTTGCTCAATTGCCTCAAACTGAACCCCCCACACCATCTGATACACATTGCCGTGATACTGGTCTCTGTCCGTCTTGGCCCATAGCTTTACGCGATCGATGTCCAGCCCTCCTTCTGGATCCATTTCAACCAACGCTGTTTCGCTTGGGCCGCTTCCATACCCTGCTTCGCGGCGACTGAGGCGTACGCGAAGATGTTTCCAAGCCAACTTGCCCACGGGAACCGACCTGCCAACAGATGACAGTAGCTACTCCCATGTTAGCGAGGATGTGGACTAGAGGACTGTGTTTTCACGTACCAGCATTGTTATGTTCACAGCACTATTGGGCTGGGAGGGATAAGTCCTGTTGGGGTCCAACAAAGCAAACATTGCGAAACCGAAAGCGACCAAACACAAGGCAGCGTAGAGGCATGCCATGAACAGCAGCCGTCTCCTCGCTTTGGCTTTGCTGGACGGAGAGGGCGGTGTTTTGGGAGGAACCTGAGAAGCCGATGATTTGGGGTCGGAGGAACCCGTAGAAGGCGACGATTTGGACTTGGAGGAACCCGCAGAAGGTAATGAGAGGACAAAGAAAAGTGCCGCCGACCCTTGTTGAATTGCGAGCCCGAGGGCAAGGGTAAATTCAGGGACGACGGACATAAACAACGAGACCACAAACAAAGCAACTGCTAACATAGTGACGATAATGTATCCGTAGTCGCTCTTGACTGCGCTCACGAATCGGAGGCGGAAAAGTTGCTGTTCCAATGTTAGCTGTGTCATACCAAAGAACGTGGCAAAACAATACCTCCATGGCCATGTGATACGCGACGGCGACGGACGACCAGCATGCTGCTCGCAAACCGTCGCTGCTCAAAGGGATGCCGTATAATAGAGCTGGAGTCAGGAGCAAGCAGATATTACTGGCAGCGGAGAGCCAATAGAAGGGAGCTGCCTCAAGCACGAGCGGCTGCGGTTTTCCTTTCCAAGAGATCCGTGATAACAAGACGACCGCGGCACCAGTAACGAAACCCACTGCGGTCACCGCGATGTCCCAATTCAACAAGAGCTGAGGCATCTTTGAATTAGACGAAGGGGCAAGGAACTGGGGTCCTCCAGGCCGGGAAGAAATACGGCCATATATAGGCACGAGTACACTTCCTCCCGACAGTCCCCTCGCAGATGGCATTTGCCCCCACGCCGCTCGTTTCTTCTTCGGGACAAGGTAGCGTATCCTTCTCTGCATTATCAATAGATTGGCACGATCAAAGTGCAATTTGATCACTGGGTTAGGGACAATGGCGTCCTACTGTGCTAGGTCCAACTGCCAAGTCCCAGACAGGTTGTCAAATTGCCAGACTTGGAGCCGTGGGTCTCGCCCTGTTTGAGGCAAATCGCACTCCCATGCCAAACTGGGCAAAGCTCGCCCCGGGGGATCGGCCTTTGATTCCGGCACGGCTCACGATTTTCATTGCATGGTACCTACCAGGCGCAGAGGTGGTGGTCCGGGAGGCGGCTGACGCGCCAGAGGCTGAGCTTGTAACGCTTTGAGGAGGTCGAGGAAACAAATGAGGGGCGTTGCTGATGATCTCAGCGGTGG
>JANBVN010000332.1:0-10702 GCA_030052785.1 Coniochaeta hoffmannii
CCGGGCGCCCCCCCCCCCCCCCCCCCCCCCCCCCCAATGACAAATCCGGTCACCCGACTGTTGGCTCTACAGTGTAGCTGACTGGGCCCCGCAGATGGCGAGTGGATCTACTCCATCATCGACGATAAGCTCTATCTCAAGTCGCCGTGCTGGGACTCGCCCAGCATGCAGCGCGACCTGCTGCAGCAGATCGACCGCGAAGATGTCGAGCGCGTCTACCGCAAGACGTACCAGACCGGTTCCAAGGCTCTGTTTTTCGCCCAGTCTAAGGATCAGAATGAGACGTGGGTTCCCCTCATGGAGAAGGCTTACGCCAAAGCCCACGGCGACTTCGCCTCCCTTTCCGGTGGCTGGATCGGCGAGGGGCTGGAAGACCTCTCTGGCGGAGTGACCACCGAGCTGCTTTCCTCCGACATTCTCGACGTCGACGCCTTCTGGGAGAACGAGCTGAGCAAGGTGAACGAGGAGTTCCTCTTCGGCTGCAGCACCGGGCTGGTCGACGGCGGCTATGGTGACCGAGAGGGCATCGTCGAAGGCCACGCGTATCTGGTTATGAAGGCCAAGACGCTCAAGAACGGCACCCGGCTGGTGCAGCTGCGGAACCCCTGGGGCAAGGCCAAGAAGGGCGTCTGGGAAGGCGCCTGGTCCGACGGCTCCAAGGAGTGGACCAAGGAGGTGCAGGAGGAGCTGGGCCACCACTTCGGCGGCGACAGCGTCTTCTGGATCTCGTACGAGGACATGCTGCGCAAGTACCTGCACTTCGACCGCACCCGCCTGTTCCGCGACCCGGACTGGCGCATGTGCCAGCGCTGGATCGGCGTCGACGTGCCGTGGAAGCCGCAGTTCAACGAGAAGTTCCACATCAAGCTGACGCGCGAGTCGCCCTTGGTCCTCGTCCTGTCGCAGCTGGACAACCGCTACTACAAAGGCCTGCACGGGCAGTACTCGTTCCGCCTGCACTTCCGCATCCACGAGGTCAACCGGCCCGGCGCCGAGGCCTACATCGTCCGCTCGCACGGCAACTACCTGATGAACCGCTCCGTGTCCATCGAGCTGCCCAGCATGCCGCCGGGCGAGTACAGCGTCTTCATCCAGGTGGTGGGCGAGCGCAACTCGGCCGCCTCGAGCATCGAGGATGTGGTCAAGCGCGAGATCAGGAAGCGCGAGGAGAACGAGAAGCTGGTCCAGGTCGGCTACGCGTACGACCTGGCCCACAGCAAGGCCACGGCCCACCTCGAGGCCGTCCGCGCGCTACGCAAGAAGGCCGACCAGGAGAAGGCGAGCACTGCGCGGCAGAACGAGCGGCGCAAGCAGTGGGACAAGAGGCACGTCACCCGCGACATCAAGAAGAAGCAGGGCCGCAAGAATAACGAGAAGATTGACGCCAAGAAGGAGAGGAAGCGGCTGAAGGAAGAGGAGGAGGCCAAGATCGCGGCCGAGGAGGAAGCTAAGGAGAAGGCTGAACAGGAGGCTAAGGAGAAGGCTGAACAGGAGGCCAAGGGGAAGGCGGACAAGGAGGAAGCTGAGAAGAAAGAGGCCGAGACGAAGGCTAATAGCGGTGACCACACCGACGCCGACGACGCAACGGTTACCGAGACCAACGACGAGTTCGAGACCGCTGACGAAGCAGACCCCGAGAAGCGTCCCGGCGACATCACCCCTGACTGGACCCCCGTCGCGACTCCCATCACAACTCCGTTGGTCGAGAAGTCCGAGCACCAGGCCCACACTCCAGCAGAAGCCAAGGACTCGAACTCCGCCTCCACCTCCACCGCCGGCAGCCCCGAGGACACGCCCAAGAGCGAGGCCTCAACCCCCGACCCAGTCACCAAAGACATGGAGACCGTCCCCGTGCCACCCGCCACGTCCGCAACCACCGTCTCCGGCGCGCCGCCTCCCGCCTCCCCGGCCCCGGCCCCTAAGCCCGCCGCGCCAAAGAAAAAGACCTACGCCACCTCGGACGGCGAGTCCTCCGCCTCCCCAATCTCGGACTGGGAGGAGCTCTACTCGAGCGACGACATGACGCGCAAGCCCCGCGCGAACGGCACCTCCACCCCCGCGGCCTACCGCGTCGAGTACCTCGACGACACGGACGACGAGAGGGCCGTGGACCCGTGGAACGCCGTGGCCGTCGTGGGGCTCCGCGTGTACAGCAAGGACGAGGCGCTCGAGCTGCGCGTCGTCATGGAGGGCGGGCAGCTACAGGAGGGCGGGATGGGGGAGAAGGGGGAGGTGGACCTCGACAACGCGCAGGCTAACGCTGGGGGGGCTAGGGGCCCGCCTAGGGGGACCCAGGCGAAGGAGGATGGGGGTTATGAGGGGGATAGCGACGAGGTTGGTGATGGGGAAGGGGGGAAGGCGGGGAGGAAGAGGAGGGATTGTGGTAATGGGGGGGAGGATACGGATGGGGAGAGGGCGGGGTATAGGACTATTGTGCAGAAGGATGATTAGAGACCTAGACCTGCGAGCGTTTGCGTCTTTTTAGAGTTCTAAGAGGATATGATGTTCATGAGGCGTATCGGGAGCGTGGGATTGGCTTGGGTCTGGGTTTCGTTTTCCGGCGATATGGGAGATCTTAAAGGATCAGGACTGGTGCGCGGCTGCTGCTAGAGACGCTAGATTTGTACGAGATAGACTTAGCATTTTCGCTTCTCAGCATTCTTATTCTCAGCATAGCATGAAATTGACTCTTCTCAGCGTAGCAAGAAATTTGATGGAATCTCATCCTCTCATCAGTTTGTGAGGACGCGTTCGGCCCCGACTGTCTGGACTACACTATCAACCCGCTGGCTGCTGAAGTTGCCAAAAGTAAGGGGGAGCTACGGGAGGGAAGTAGACACAAAGCTCAAGTCAACACCCAGACCGCGGAACACCTCGGTGCAACGACAGCAACATAGAGTTTGATAATCGGAAGATTCCTACTTCGGTCGCTGGGATGAAAGTCGTGATGTGACCAAGGTTCGCTACTGGTGCTCAGCTGGACATCTCGGTAACGCGGCGCTGCTTTGGTGCAAGCATAGACGCCGCCCAGTGCACCAGAGTCCCGAGATTTGCATCAAAGAGAGATACGGTTGTAGTTCGATCCTCGAGTCCAGCCCATGGAATTGGGAACCTGAGCACGGGTTGCGTGTTGGGAGGCTGAGCATGCAACATCTATGCAAGTGCACCTGTGCCATAGTTCGAAGCACATGTTAATGGATACGAGCACTTCCCAGCTTTCCACAAGCATGCGGAGCTATCTCCGCAGGCTCTTTTTCTTGCTGGCTGGAGAGTCTGGCGCTAGTAACAACGCAGCAATGCATACGGCAGTGCTGTAAGTTCACCGAAGTGAGTTGAGCTGCAGCCTGCGCCTCGGACGCAGTGGTTTCTTATTGGGGATGGAGTGCTTCCAGCCTACATGCCAGAAGTTTCCAAGCACCGACAAGTCAACCAATCGAAGTGCTGTCGGGCCGCCTCTGAGCTCTTTATCACACCCCTCCTCCAGTCGAAACAGACGAAGGAATATCGATGGACTATTTATTTATGTCCAGTCTCCAAATCTCCATTTGTCTCGGTATTCCATCACGGTTCTACACCTCGCGCCCTATGGATCCTTTCTCCATCACGGTGGGCTGTATCGCCCTGTCCGGCACCATCGGAAAGACGGTCGCCAGACTCCACGAATTCATCACGAACCTACGTGACGCTCGCCCCGAGCTCATGAAAGTTCAAGTGCGGTTGCATGAGTGGAAGCTGATTATCGATATCCTGGAGCGCGATTACGGCCCAACCACTACCTCTGCTGATGTTGTTCCAGATAGTGCAAACCATGTCTTGTATCATCATATCAACAGCTGCATGGATACGCTGGAGCAGCTGAACAGGCTTATCGAGACGTTCGAGGGAGGCATGGGCCGGGCGCGCTGGGCTGTCGCTGGGAGGAAAGCGGTTGAGACCTTGAGGGAGGAGCTGGATGGGAATTTACAACATATCAAGCTGGTGCTCGGCATTAGCACCAGGTATGATGAACCCATTTTGTGACACATACGCCTTCTAGTCTAGAACGAATGCTAAGGACAAGCCTGCAGTTCCACGACGACAGCGATAAAAAAAGATACTTCGGCGATCCTGGCCGAGCTGTCCGCTATCTCGCTGCGTTTGAGTCGGGGCATAGATCAAGGTGAGATGGCCTAAGAAAGTATCAATGGCTTGTGACTGACGGTGATAGAACCTCCACAAGAAAGCTGGGACAGTTGCTCGAATCCGAGTCCCGTTCCGACTCCAGATGATCTTAGCTTGTCATGGGCAAACGGACCATCCGGGACTCAATACATGGGCCGTACTGCTAGGTAAGCCTCTTTCCCTGAGTTTAGTCCAGACGAGATCGATCGCCGCTTACCGGAAAGCCAGTGGCTCTACCCCGAACCTGGCCTGCGACACTGAGGCCCAGCTCCTTTGTGGTCAAGGTAGCTCTGGGAATGACTCACATCTATGGGCTCACCCCTTTCCAGCCGCACAGTGGGATTGCCAGGTAGGCAGTGAAAGCCTGTCAGCTATCGAGGAAGCGTCGGGTCCCTGGTCCTTGCCAGGAGATGATGACTTCCAAATCGACCATGGCTCTTGCGAAGCCACAAACGGGATGTACAGCCACATCCATCACGACTTCTCACAAGTTCAGGGGGCATTAGCTCCATTTACGCCCATGGAGCTGCCCATTCAACCTCCTGCCGAGATCCCCATCCAGTCACCTGTCGAGGTACTCGTCGAGGCATTACCGACTACAGCTGCGAAGGATGACAAGATCCGGCGGCAAGTCAGAGACGCGGTCTGGAACGCGGCTAAAGGGTGTCCGTCGAAAGCCGAAGTCCGGGTCGGGTCGAGGACAGTCGCCCAGAAGGCAAGGAGAAATGGCAATGATACGAATTTTGCTGAACAATTCAAGGAAATGGTCCGAGAAGCAGCCTCGAAGAGGTAGGTGTTTCATATCCTCGAAGGGCTTTGCGTCAGTTGGGCCTCCATCTATGTGTACTATGTATCAAAAGTGTATTCGAATTAGAGACCCGACGCCGTCTTCGAGACACAACAGCTTGGCACCGCTCGCAAATCAGCAAGTTGAGACGTATTAACCTAACCTCAAGTCCCCTAAATATAATCTTGGACACTTATCAACCTGGTATTACACCCAACCCATCCATCAACAACCGCCCAAATCCCACAACCTCCTAAACTCCCCCTCCTCCTTCCCCAGCAACACCCCGGGGCTACCCCACTCCACCATCCTCCCCCCAGCCATGACCGCGACCTTGTCGAAGTCCGCGACCACGGCCCCCAGCCGATGGACGACGGCGACGACGGTGCAGCCCGCAAAATCCTCCCGAATAACCTGCCGCATCAGCATCTCCGACCTCTCGTCGATACTGCTGTTCGCCTCGTCGAGCAGCACGATCTTCTTGTCCGCCAGCACGGCCCTCGCTAAAGAGAGGAGCTGTCTCTGGCCTTGGGACAGTTTGTCTGCGTCGAGGGGGCTGTCGAGACCGCCGAGGCGGTCTATGACTATGTCGCGCATTCCGAGGCGGTGGAGGAGGGAGAGGATCCGCTCGTCGGTGTTGTTGTCCGCGGGTCGGGATTGGTGGTGGTGGTGGGGGACAAGGTTATCGCGGATGGAGCGGTGCTTGAGGAAGAAGGGGTGTTGCGGTACGACGGCCACGGACCGACGGACGGATTGGCGGGGCAAGCCGCAGATATCGACGCCGTCAATGGTGATGAGCGATATAGAAGAGACCTCGAGGAGGCGCAGGAGGGCGGCGAGGAGGGAGCTCTTCCCTGACCCGCTGCGGCCGCAGATGCCGACCTTGGAACCGGGAGGCATGTCGAGGGTTATGCCACGGAGGACGGGATCGGCTTGGGGGTTGTAGGAGGCGGTGAGGTTGGTGATAGAGATGTGGCCCCGGGAAGGCCAGAATTGGGGAGGGGAAGAGGTTTCGGTGGGGAAGTTTTCGGAGTCTGTCTCGATGCAGAAGGACTTGACGCGGGCGACGGCGCCGAAGGACGTCTCGAGCTGCGTCCAGCCTTGGATGACGACGGCGAGTGACTGGCTGAACGTCATGACGTTGAGGACGGCCAGGGCGACGAATTGGGGCGCGAAGTGGGCGCGGAGCTTGACGACGAGGACCATGAGGATGGTGGCGAGGACGGCGACCATGAGGTCGAGAACGACGCCGAGCCAGCGCTGGATGCAGAAAAGGAGGTAGTACGGGCGTTGAGAGGCGTCGAGGAGGTCAAGGTATTTCTCCCGGAACTGGGATTGCCAGCCGAAGGCTCGGACGCTGGAGAGGCCTTGGAGGAGGTCGAGGAACTGGGTGAAGAGGGGCGACTTGGCCTCGAGTTCGAGGAGGCGCATTTGTCGCGAGGTTCTGAGGTAGAACTTCTGCAAGACTGTTGGTTGTTGTCAATATCGCATATTTTGTATCTCCGAGACAAGGATGAGGGTAGCTTACGCCAGCAGAAGAAGATCACCGGTGGTACGACGGCGGCGAAGTAGCCGGAAAAGACACACATCAACACTGCACCCATGACCAGAACGCACACGTTAATCACCAGATCGACCAGAGCAAAGGGCAATTCCGTGTCGATCACCGACATGTCTTGGCTGAAGCGGTTGGTCGTCACGCCGACATCTGTCTTGGAGAAGAACGACAAAGGGGCGCTGATAACTGTCTCAAGCAGTCGAGCGTGGAGCACCTCAGAACTCAGTGGCACCATGACGATCAGGTAGAAGTATGCGCCCGTTGTGACTGCAAGGAGAGCGAGCCCGGAGAGCATGGCATAGAGGCCGAGGTAGAAGTTGGTGGTGTCTTGGTCAACTTTGGCGTGACCTGTCCAGAAGCTGAGGAGCAACTCGGTCATCTTGAAGCTCACTCCAAAAAGGACCATGATGGACACAAAGAACACAGTGTACCAGCGCGGCACAGATCCAAAATAGTACCCGTATGTAGCCAGTTCCCCGAGGACCTTTCCGGGAGGGGCGGCCTCGTCCTCAGGAGCGCGTGGCGGGCCCACTGCCTCATATTTTCTCGAGGGTGGAGCTTCACCATCGGCATTGCCAGAGCCTTTCTGCTCAAGCTCCAACCCGTGGAGATAGTCTGTGTCAGACTTCAGTTGGTCGAACGTCCCTTGATGCAAGACGCGGCCGTTTCCGCCCAACGCGATGATGTGGTCTGCGTTGACAAGGCTGTGAACTGCTGAGTGTCAGTATAACTTCACTGAGAAAGGTATACTAGGGGACAGCTGAGAGCTTACTCTTGCTTGAAATGCAGACCACAGTGGTGCCCATCTGACGGAACAGTCCCCGCTCGCCAAAGAGACTCCGCTGTATATGGCTCTCAGTGGCCGCATCCTGTCCGGAGACGACGTCATCCAAAAACACCACCTTTTCTCTCGAATAGACTGCCCGCGCAAGGGCAAGCCGCTGTCTCTGCCCGCCACTCAACGACACGCCCGAACTGCCAGCCTTGGTGGAATCGCCATCAGGCATCTCGTGGATATCCTGCTCCAAGCCGCACGCTTCAAGAACTCTGCCATACCAGTCTCGCTCATAGCTCGAGACACCTACGATGTTCTCGCGTATCGATAGGTTCAGAATCCAAGGATTCTGACTGACGTAGGCAACGTTGTCTATACCGCTGTAGACGGAGCCACGAAATGGTTGTATCTCTCCAAGCATTGCTTTCATCAGCGTAGTCTTGCCACAGCCTACATGCCCAATGATGAATGTTGTTTGAAATTTGCGGATGGAGACAGAGATGTCTCGCAAGACTGGAGCCTGCTCATTATTCCAGCCAAAACTGCCATGTGTAATCACCACCAAAGGGGTTCCAGGCGCGACAGTCGAGAGACCTCCAAGGTCATGTAGCTCGTGAGCAGCGTTGCTTTGCCGAACTCCAGGAACTCTCTCAGGAGAAATGTTTTCGTCCGAAATACTCGCGTTCAGCGGTAGCCGGCGATCCCTGCGGCTTTCCGACAGCAAGAACCTCTGTATGCGGTTGAAGCATGCCAGCGCGGCGGTCATCATTGGAAGCGTTCGAATTAGAGTGACCATTGGATCGGTCAGGAGGTAAATCAGGGAGAGCGATGTGTATGCGGACCCTGTATCCAGGGGCTGGCCTGTGGTCTGCGATATAATGACGAATGTTGCGAAGGTCGCCAGAGGTGCGATGGTCTCCGTGAAATTTCCTGCTCACAGTCAGCTAAGATGTACAGTACATTTTGCGAGTAGAAGACAGAACTGGCAGCTTACCAATGAAGACCCGGAGGCATAGCAACCTGCGATATGCCTTGGACAGCTTGAGCTCTCGTACCCGGAGGTCTTGAATTAGGTTGGTAATAATATCTGAGAAGCCAAGCATCTTGACTTCCTTGGATTTGGTCAGTCAACTGGGATATAATGCAAGCTGTTGAAGCACTGTGGCTCACCTTCATAAACCCCAGGACAGCGGCCGTCACGTCTACCCGTGTCTGGATGCCACGAACCCATCGTTTTTGAGCCTGACCCATGTAATTTGCAAGCCTCATTATAGAAATAGTAGCGGCTAGTGTTATGTTAGGTCAATAATTCAGGGAGTAAGGGGCGTGCATCTACCTATTATCACCACGACCGGGGCAATTGCGGCTGAGCCCAGTTCCATGTACAGGAGATACAAAGCCACCGCGCATTCTATGGGCGATGCCCAGATTTCGTGCAGCAATGTGAGGCTCTGGCAGATGTTTTCCGTATCGGTGGACATCAGTGTTACCGCGCCTAAGCTCGGTTAGAGTTGGCAATTCGAAGATGGAAGTGCGGTTCGCACTTACTTGACTCATCGAGAGCAGTCACGCTGAGATCAAGCGTCTTGCAGTATATAAGACCGCAGAGACTGCCTCGCACCGCCGTCACGAACCTTATATCGATGTGAGTCTTCAGCATCTATCTCGAGAGTGGCTGTGGCTTACCGATATTTCATCTGGTAGAAGAAAGCGTTGGAGATCTGCGCAGTGTTAGCAGATCTGTTGACTTGGGCAGTGTGCAAATGCCTCGAAACTTACCGCTCGCCCAGCCAAGACCAAAAACCACGCCCCAGTGAGACCCCAGCCATTTGCCTCGGGTTGAGACATATCCTGGCTAAAGTCAGTCGTGGCTTTGATGAGAAACGGTATTGCGAAGCTAAATGCTATCAAGAAAACACGGGCCAGAACTCCTGATGCGAAGACATATCTAGTCGCCCACAACGTAGCGAGGGTCAGGCTATTTTTTCTAGATGTATTTGCTTGTGCTGCTGTGAGTATATGATGTCCAAAGCCCGGAGGAGCAATTTACATACCCGACTGCCACGTCTTCTGCTCCTTGGCGAGCAGTTTCCTCGCCGACATGCTACCATGAATGGGATATCTCAGAGTATGTCAGCAAAATAGAAACACTTTAGCAGGTGCGGGAGCAATACTTACAGATCCGCGAATGCCAAGAAACGGCCAAACCCGGTTCTCAGCAAAGGGTTCAGCCACCAGAAGACCCCAAGACTCAGAATGCTGCTCGTCATTTCCGGAGAGACATGCCGATACCGAGAGAGCAGGATTGACCTCTTCTCCCATACTTCGGCTACCAGGACAAGCAACTTTGTCACCGTCGTTGTGGTAACAAGCGTGGCAATGACGTCTGTGTCCGGAAGGAGCCACAGAGTCCGAGTGATAGCGCAGTCGAAGAGCAGTGTGAGAAGCAAGTAGACAGTGATGAGTGTCGACGGATGGAGTGAGCGTGTATGTTCAGCATGTGACACGAACAGTAGTAGTAGTCCGTTGATGAACATGATCGCAGAGGCCGCCGTTTGCAGCTCGAGTCGCTCCGGACCCAAAGCCCAGTAGAGGAGTACCGCTAACTGCAGGGCTGCGTAAAGGCTGATCAACCCCTGAGAAATATTAGTGAGGCAAGACACGAGAAGAAGAGCGAAGGGCACTGGAGGGCCGGTACATACCAGTTTCAATACAGTCCGCCGACTGTTGATGACCTTGTACGGCTGCTTCATCAGCCAGAACAGCCGCTGTGGCGCAAGAAGCAAGAATATGCCCGAAGGGAGGATCGACAAGATTGCAATCTCGAATGTGAGTGTGAAGTCGAACCTGGCCGTGGCTGAGGGGCCAAAGTTGGCCTCTGGGAGCAGGTCCCATGTCCTGTTGGAGTCCATGTTTACGTCTATTTTGGCGTTGGAATCTCGAGTCACAGTGAGCTACCCCAGGCGTGCAGATCCTGATAGTAACATCTCGTGGATTTTCATTTACCACCATCCAAGGGCGAATGTGGGAGGTCTTGTACGTAGCCATATAGACGTGACAACGATCGGGGGCCCAAAGCGTAGTGTGAAGCCACAAGAGGAAGCTGGACGCATACGCTATGCATTACCTTACGCAGTCCTGTGAGCGGGGTCAATCGCACCATGCAAGCATCTTGACGTGAGGTGGCCCTTGCTGCACGCCATTAGGGCCCACGTAAGCATGAAGGCCATGACTGCGTATTCGTGTCCAAAGCATGGCAGGGTGCGGCGTGTCAAACGGGGTGTTTCTGATGTCGGAATAGAGTTTTGGCCCACTCGAATCGGCCAACACACGACCCCTACCTTAACCACGTTGCATACAAAGTCTGGTGGGCTTCTGTTAGAACCCCGCCTATCGGACCCTGGAACTCCCCAGATCTGCC
>JANBVN010000333.1:0-10526 GCA_030052785.1 Coniochaeta hoffmannii
GGCCGTTGACTTGGCGGTGCTCTGAGCTTGTGCTGCTTGAGCGGTAGGGAGAACGGGAGGCGGAAGACCTTGAGACGAAAAGAGTGGTCGAGCGTAAGCGAGAGCGCCTCACGTCGGAGCCGCCGTTGCCATCTTCCTTGCGCTTGTGACTTTGACGTCCCTTCTTGGCCCGCTTGCCCCCTGCTCCCGAGGCGATGGATAGTGTCTCGTCATCCGAGAGACTCTCGTAGCCTGAGGACTCGGACCGGTCGAGTACGTCGATTGTCTGTGACGAGTCTGATAGATTTTCTTGATCGCTGGAGGCTGTGGAAGACCGCTTCTTGTCAGAGCGCTGGTCCAATGCGTAGCCGTAAAGATGGATGTGGTGCTTTGCGATCATCCCCGATTTGTCATGCAGTTTGGAGACAGCTGTCTCAATGCTAGGATCGGCAGCATTCAGGAATGGTTTGCGATGTCCTTTGGCGGTGCGTATCACGCAGGCATTCCAGGACCCCAGCTCTTTGAACGTAATAACCTCGAAGACGGCATCACGGTCGACGAACCGGCAATTGGCTGGTGTTGAGAGGTCAGCTACCAACGATGATGTCGAAGCATTGCCAATGTTGGAGGCTGAGGGGAACTTACCAAGGGTGAGAGCAATAAGGTCAACGTGGGAAGACATGGTGACGGGTGGTGTGTGCTTGTGAGCAGCTGAGCATACAGTCGAAAAAGAACAGATGCTAACCAGAGGGATTAACATGGGACGGGATGGCGAAGTGTTGACGGATGAGTCCAGCAGAGGCCGGTACGAGGAAAGGAAAGAGTGATATTTATAGCTTCGAAGAATTCAGGGCTGTCAATGCGGGACATGATAGGGTTCAGAGCGCCAACCCAGTGTCCAGGCCCGCAAGAACACATCGTACCGCATGCTCCTCATGGCAGCAGAGACCGCCCGGACCATCCTGTCGGGCAACAGCGAGGACAGCATAAGCAGGGCACCATTGCCTCACGTCGATAAGCATGCCATCGCACACATGCATGAATGGTTGCACAGGCTGCCTTTTCTCCCGCCAGGATGTTGATGGTCAACGTGGTGTGGGTGGCTTCTGTAAGACGCAGGCTTTATGTCTGTCGGCCACCTGGCCGGCGAACAGGAACCAGATCCTTGAGGCCCTGTACTTCTGCGTCTCTGTAGCAGAACTCTTGCAAACAAGCAAGCGGCCACCATCGGGCAGTACCGTTATAGTACATATGCAGGAGAGTTCTTCCTTGCAGATGAGGCTGTCATGGGAAGCTTGGATGCCATTCTGCCACGGTTTGGCAAACAGGGCGAGTCTGCAGCCTGCCATTACATGTCGGTTGAGCTCGTTATCAGTATGTACGATCCCTCATTGGTTTTCAGTGTTCAAGGCAAGTCAATTCACAGGGCCGGCAGGGCGTGGCGTTTCGCCCACCCGCACGCATCCTGAGATGTTCCAAAAGAGACGCGATGCATGCGTGTGATGTCACACCGCCTGGAAGATGAGGTGGGAGTCCAATTCCGGGATTGCTGCGGCTTCCAGGCGTGGGCATACGCAGTACAGCTTCACGTTGTATTAACTCCGGCTGAACACCAACAGGCGAGCCCGCCTCCTGCTCGCAGAACCATTGCCTAGCCAAGCTTCCAATGGAACAAGAAATTCATCGACGGGTCAGAATCGGAGGCAGCATGGTTGCCGTCGTCAGTGAAGGAAGGGAGAACCGTGGCGATGTCGCGGGCTGGAGGCTGCTCGTCTTGGTCAACTCTGTATGGTCCTGCCGCTGATCGTCGTTCGGCGTTGTGACTTGTCATGATAGGCATGCATAGAAAGTACCCCTCCAGGCTCTTCACAGTTTCTAGGAGCAGGCTGGCACACTTCACAGGCCGTCACTACAGAGGCAACACAGTTCGTGTTAGGTATTGCGGACCTTGCCAATACTGCGGCGGGTGCAAGAGGCCCGACCGTATCATGATGCAGCTACACGTTCAAGCACCTGCAAGAACTTCTCAACCGCGCTAGGGTGTGCATGTGTTATTGCTCGCCAGGAAGGCATGCCAGCCTCGCCTGGACGCAAGAGCGACCGGAACAAGAAGGAGATGGTCAGAGCGTTGACCTGACAAGAAACATTGGGCTACGTTGGTAGATTACCACAGTACAATCGGAGACAATGAAGAACCTCCCGGGGCCGGACTGGGTGAGGTGGAGTCCGTGGGAAAACACCCCAGGGGGTGGCGCGTTTTCTTTGAAAAGGCGCTAATGCGGCAGGGTCCGGCCACCCCTGACGAGTAATCAGATGAGTGTCGTTCCCCGCCAGCCTCGATCGTTCGTCGGAAATGTGGCAGGGGGCCACAATAGCGACCTCCCCGACATGGCTCTGTAAGCGTATTTTCTGAAGGCGCCACTTCCGGAGGTGCCACTTCAGGAGGTTGTAAATGCTATCCAGGGGTGACAACAAATTTCCTAGTCGGGACTAAGCGTGTACGAACCACCATTGAAATGCGCTCAGTTTGGCTGCATTGTTGGCTGCAGAAATGCCAAGGCGACATCCACGGTTGACATTTGGCACAGTCAGACTTTGCTGAGGCGGCGGCGGCCGAACGTATATTAGGAAGAACGTCTCGAAAAAGAAACAGATCGTTGCCTTGCTGTCGAGAAGAGAGGGAAATGCAGAAGCGCGTTGAGTCGCCGACTGGCAGGCTAGCAACCACAGTGAGGTATCACCGCGGGCAATGTACTTCACGGTACACCGAGATCTTGCATGGAGCGCCTAGTGGTGACAGCCTCTAACGGGGTCCCAAGCAACCCATGTCGATGGTGTCTCCAGGGGCACGGCGCTAAGAATATGGCCCCGCCAATTGGACGATCCCCGCAATAACCGGTGAGCTGCCGCCGGGGTGTTGCCTTGTTATGACCGCCTGCGACCTGTGCCAGCCTCCTCGTAGAGATTGCGAGGAGCCAGGAAGTATCTTTGCACGGCGGCACATGTCTGTGGCTGGGCCACAGTGACAGAACCGCTGTCGACGTACGGTATATATGCAGATCTGGGGTGCCTGGGACATCCGTGGCTCGCCGTCAACTCGTTCTTCGCTCATGTTCTCTTCTTCCTCCATCACACGATTGCAAATCTTGCGCCCAGGAACATTGCGAGGACTCTCCACCCTCAAGCGCAAAGATACACCTCGGCAAAAAGACGAATCCACAGATCAACCAGCTATGCCCAGGGGTGAAGGTCAATTCCGATGCCAGAACGGTTGTGACAAGGTCAGTCTAGCATCAAGTCTTAGATAAACAGGTTGAGATACGATAATCGACTATAGTTTTTGACAACACCCGATCAAAGATTTCGGCATGAGAGAACACACGATGTTAAACGAAACCCGGCGCTCAGAGTTCCGTGCAAATCGGACGGATGCAACAAGGTTCGTCATTGCGAGTCCAATACGTCCTTCGGCTTCAACAGATGGATACTTGGAACTAACTCGATCAGACGTTTTCTTCAAATCGTCTCATGGGCGTACATCACCGTTCCCTACACGAGGGAAAATACCGATGTTTAGAGTGTAATCTGACATTTTACGATTCTTCAAGGTTGAAGAAGCATAGCAAAAACCATGGCGCAGAACACGAATTCAAGTGTACTAGATGTTCCTGGTCGACGCACGCAGATAGATACTTGATAGCTCATATGCGAGCTTGCTTACGCTCTAGCGACCGAACTTTGCCTCCGGAGAGCGACGCTTCAAACAGCCGAGCCACAGCCCAGCTCTCTACAGGTGCAGCAGCCCAAATAGCCAACCATCTTCCTGCCGACCACCGACCAGAAAGTCCTGCGCCACCGGTCACGAAGTCAGAACCATCATCAATTACTCAACCCCTAACGGAGCGGACGAGACACATCACGACCGCCAATACGCCGCATAATAATCAGCAGCAATTACAACAACCAAAGTCGACTCAGACGAGCGGCATTCAGCCCGAGACAGAGGCAACGGTTACGGGCGACGCGCCAGACTACTCCACGCCTAACGATCACAACGGCCAAGCTAGCTTCTTCTTTGAGGAGTTCGACGCTGTATACCCTGATCACTATTGGGTGGCTGCCGGCTCGTATGAGTTTCCCATGGTTTCAGGCGCGGAGGCATCGGGCTTGATGTACTCGGATTTACCATCTTCCAAAAGCCAGTCAGACGATGAGAGCCCGTATCCGGTGTGGTATCTACAAACATAGAGCTATCCGACCACTACCTCGTCCAATCCATCATCACATTACGCGTGAGTATGCCCCTCTCCAGGTACTCGTCGAGACATGAAGCTAACCAGAACCTTCCCAGCAGACCGAGAATGGGAGACCCAGGCGTGATGTCCCTTGCGTCAGTCAAAAACTCCGGGCCAGGGTCACTGGATGGTACGCGCGTCTAGGTCGTTTAGAGCTGGCCAACGCAGTGCTGGGAGCACGAGTGTATCGGGCGGCAGTTCTCCACATTCAGTAATCTCATGCGGCACCCGCGCAAGATGTCTGCACACGCGCCCAAGGCGAGCTGTCCCCACTGCGGCACCGAGTTCACGCGCACGGGGGCACGCGACGCGCACCTCCCCAGGTGCACGGGGGGAAAAGGGCGACGACGGAGAAGATGTGGCAGAACCCATCATGGCCATGGCGGAAACTCGTGACTGGCTTACTGTTCTTTTGTAACTTTACGGGGAGCGTTCTCTTCTTCGAGATATCGCGTCGTTCGAGAAGGGAAAGACATGTTGTATAAGATGCTTACGGATACAATTTTTGTACTTTGGGTAGACTCGCTGGTTGCTCCCTCTGAGGGACATCAGGTCAGCGAGTCGGGAGTTTAGCATGAAATCATCGATTTGTTTCATTCAGCCCTTCTCCCTGAACGAACATCGTGACACCGGATGGAACACGCTACATGGAACACCGGGCCGGGAAGGTCAGGGCAAGAGCCATTGGCAGATCGTCTCTACCTCGCCGACCACGCGCTCATGTACCGGTGCTCTCAGCAGCCTGCAGATCTCCGCGCTGTGCTTCTCAAGGATCAAAAGGCCAAGGGGAAGGCCTCAGCCAGATCCACCAACCACTTGGAAGCCACTCCTCTCTCGTCTATCGAGATCACTGGTGGTAGAACCAAGTGGCGCTGTGGTCGTCACTGATTGTCCGCCGCATCTCTGCGACTGGTCCGTCCTGGGCAAGAGGGGGCCGTGAATGACTGAACCCTTGGGGCAGACGACTGAAGCACTGGCCTTCCATTGGTGTGAACGGGGCGGCACGACTTCGAATGGGGATGGGGGCGTCATATATATACAGGGTGTGGAGGGCGCCTCCGGTTCACGTGCAAGTCCGAGACGGTGGTAGCTTGCGACCATATCGCGGCAACTCGCTCCAGTAATGGCCTTGCTCAGAACATCACGACCGGAATCGACGCCTGGTGTGGTTGTCGCAAGTCGCTACAGTTGGAGCGTGGCTTGACATGCTGCTGTGAGAGAAGCATATACCACGCGCGAGTACCTCCTGGCTCAAATGGTCCTACTGATGCTGATGGCTTTTTTCCAGTACCTCCAACGATAAGGGTACCATTACCGCCTGCCACTGTACAGGTTGAGATCGCATGTACCATTACCGCTCGTCGAAACATGCTCTCGCGGGACCGCCGCTTACGAGAGCGTATTCCTTGCATGGCTCGGCCTCCCGTGAAGAGCTTTTCCGTCAGAAGTCGCAGACTCCGTTTAAAAGGATGCTGAGCGTCCTGGATCGCCGTCTCAGAGCATCGGGCCCGGCACACCCGACAATCTCCAACCCGTTCAACGTTCCCACGACTCCATTTCCCCAGGCGGGAGACAGGCCAGCCCCGGCAGCAACAGAGCCTGTCACACCCGCCTCCCGTCCCCTCGTCAGGGCGTCCGCAGCCACCACCTAGCCCTGCCAATTAGGAGTCGCAGCACAATCACAAAGCTGTCAATGAAACTGGCGTCTCTCAGTCCTACGCCCGATCAACTCCTCGGCAGGAGGCGACCAATCTCGTAGCCAGCTGGAAGAAGAACGCTTCTCACCACCAAGGCAGGCCGGACGAGCAATGTTACTGGCGACCCTGAAGTACACAGGATGTCCGGCGAGTAAGTACGTTGGGTCCGTGCGTCCAGGGGTGCCAACCGTGGCTATATAACATTCCAAACAGCTGGCCTCTGTCTCGCGCTTCTTTTCTTTCTCCTTTACACTTCTGCATGAAAAGCCTGACCGCTTCGCGCCTCGACGCCACTTTCACTTCACTCCGTTGAAATTCTGCAGCTGAGCAACCCTCGCAGGTGCGGCGTAAGCCATCACCATAGCAGGAGGATTGATCTAGCCCAAGCGGCGACGTCGGCGAACCGTTTACAATGACCGCTCCGCCAACCAGGATGACGGCAGGAACCAGCGTTCTGACACCTACCTCGTTTGCAGCCGGCACTAGAGACGGTGGCTGTGCTACTCACCCGGACGCGCCAATGTCGGCGAGTCTTATGGTGAGCACTCGGGGTCTGGAAAAACTACCACTGGAGATCCTCCAAGAAATTATCCAATTTGTGATCCCTATCAATCAAGTTGTCCATGTCCGATATTCCAACCGACCCTCTCGCCATATCCGCGACGCAAGAAGCCTGATGATGAGCGGCCGAACCAACTACGAAGCGACGGCGCCTCTTTTATACGGAAAGAACATATTCAAGTTTGATGTGAACCCAGCCGACAGCCTTCCTCTTTTCCTCCATAATCTCCGAGATTGTACGTTTCACCGTCTGCGTCGGGTACAGATCGTTTGCTGGCCGCCCGTCTGCCTTAAACACGGACTTGACCTTCTGCTTGGCTGTGGCTCGCTTGAGAGCCTGGAGAGTACAACTACCGGAGGGCCGCTCACCAAAGACCACAAACGTATTCTGGAAGCATTCCGTCTTCTTCACTTCGAAGTCAAGACAGCGGTGTCGAGGTCAAGCGTGGCGCGTGGCTGCATGACCTCCAGCCTCTGATCGAGAGCAAAAAGGGGCGGACACGTTGGCAACAGAAGCGAGTTAAGACAACTAGGCAAGAAAAGGTATGTGTTATATGCCTATTATTCATCTTAGACTAACGTAGCGTTTAGTTGGATCGATCGGGACTCGAGTTTTATATTAAGCTGTTTAACGAGAGGGATTCGGCTCGGGGTCCTTTGTAGTTGGCTTTATAGCCTGTGGGCCGATCCTGTTGCCTGAATGAAAGGACCTGAGTGCCTATAGCTGCTAAGAGGGCGAATGGGTGGGAACCTTGATCCCGATCGGCATGATGACCTGCACAGGCTTAGATCCTGAGCGAGATCCAGAGGTTCTCGCAGGAACCGAACGCACGCCCCGCTGAGCATCACCCGTTTTGAAGGTGGTATCGATGGAGATGGTCTGACAAGGGAGGGAAGGGAAAGCCGCGGGGGAGTAGCAGGGAGAGCAAGGAGAGCAGGTAGAGCAAGGAGAGCAGGGAGAGCAGGGAGAGCAAGGAGAGCAGTGAGAGCAGGGAAAGCAGGGAGAGTAGGGAGAGTAGGGAAAGCAGGGAAAGCAGGGAGAGATGCAGTGACAAAGCAGGATGGCATCTCGCACTGAAAGCGTTGGCGACTTTCCCGTCATAGAGGGTCGGAGTGTCGGAGCGTGGCAGATTTTCCATGGGGACGTATTACTGGCGATTTGGGAGGCAGCCAGGGAGCGAGCACCAGGAATCCTTTGTCTTGCCCGGGACAAGTGTTCCATCTGCCAGTCAGAGGTAATGGGGTGTCCATGTCGTATTCATAGCAGGCAGTGTGGCAGCAATGAGGGTACAGGAGTTGATGGAGACTGGCTGCGAAGGGGGAAGGGAGGTCAGTGAGAGTAGCGGAGCATGAAGGGCATATTCTGGTTAGATAGGGTGGCGAGGAAGGGGCACGGGAGTCGGCGGTGTATGAGACGCCTAGCTGGTCAGGCAGCGACGTTCAAGGGGTGAATTGGAGATCCGGATTTGGTCGACCCATGGGCGATAGAATCAGGTAGTCTCTGTGAGAGTGGCTTCCGAGGAGCACCTGCATGACGTGCTATCCTCGTAGGCAGACAGGAGAGGGATAGCAGAGGGCCAGAACCGGATGGAGGAAGCAATGAGGGTAACAGGTAGTCAAGGAGTAGTCTAGAGCCGAGATCCCGCTTTCTAAGGGGTGAGGGGAGAGGGGCCTTGGTAGCCTAGCTGGGCGGGAAGCTTCCGGGTCATGGAAGCTTGGCTGGAGGCTGCTGGTTAGCGGACGAATGTTCAACGAGCGTGTCAGGCACGAGCTGATAACCCGGGGTTTGGCCGTTTGAGCGGGAGACGATCCCGAGCGGTCAGTACCCAAGTCCTAGGCGAAGTTAAAGGCAGCCCACGCCGTACGTTAAGCTCCTCGGTTCGTCCGTGTTACGTGGCAATATCGGTGAAACCTCCTTGCCGATCAAAAGATAAAGTCCTTTCGTGTCCTGCGTATCGAGATCCAGAAATGAACCCTGGCGCCGTAGTCCTGATGAAGCTCACATCCAGTAACCAGAGTCCGCCATCTCTTCCGCAAATCTGCACCATTTATGTCGTTGATTTACATCCCACATGTCTTGCTGGGGCGATGCACGTTGGTTGTTGATCGCAGTGTCCTGTTCTCTGAATCAGGAGTCTGGAACTCTGCTCGAGCAGCTATGTAAGAAGGGAATAGAGTTTGCTGGTGCGACGGTTTGGGTCTAGGTCGGGATGAGGGCCGGTGGATATGGCACGACCCGGAGTGTGCTTAGATAACCCTCCGCTTTCCCGGCGGGTGTGCGACGAGGCAGAAAATGCATTGCCGAGAATACTCGTGTGTCTCTACAGGAACAGCGGGCAAACGATGCGAAAGACAGTAGCGCAACAAACGCAGTTGCGGATGCGTAGCGAATAGTATGGTATGGTCCTCTGCGGGGAGCAAAGACTGCAATGCATCATTCCCGTGACAGAACCCGTGCGCGGTGGAAGATGGATCTGAAGCACGGAACCATCAACCAGGCCATGGACAGCAGGACATACAGAGACCTGTGTCATCAAGCGCTTGTGGAACAGGAAACAAGGTGAGGTGGGGCTGGGCGTAGATCCACCCACTTACGAGCATCACGTACCTCGGGGACTGCGCATTTGGTAACTACATTGGAATCCTGCTTACTAACTCAGATGTAATGACATTTTTCCATATGGCCATGTGGTTTCCTCGCTACTGACACAACTGCGAAGCCCAAACACAGAGAGGAACCAAGTCCGTCCCGATCCCGAACCAAGCATTCAACCTCCAACGCCTCCATCCAGCACACTCGCGATCCACTCAGCAAACGGCCCCTGCATCCAATCTGCCAGCTCCCGTAGCGCAGCAACAATCGTATACAGTCCCTTTAGATCCGCAGTCTCACCAAGCGTCACATCTCCCACGACTTCCAACCGATCACCCCGATCGCAAACAAACGACAGTACCCAGCTGTGTTCCACGATCAGCAGCACCGGCATGGTAATAAGCCTTGTATTAGCGTACGACTTGCCGGCCGCCGCCATCAAAGCCATCATCCGCTCATGCCACGCCGCCGTCCAGATGGCCAGCTGCACCCTGCCTACTTCGTTCGCGCCGTCAGCCTTGGTCTCAATACTAATTCCTATCGGTCGCTCCATCAACGGTGGGTACAGCGTTTGGTTGATGCTCTGTTGGTCGAGCGGCTGGGAGAGGACGGTATTATGGACGGCATGTGCTAGTCGTCGAAACCGCTCCCCTCTAGCCCCATCGCCCTGTTCCCCTCCCTCGTCATCCGGCTTGGGTACCAACACCATTACAAAGTCTACCATCTTCTTGTCCGCAAACCCAGCGAGAGACAAGTCGCTCATGGGCGGGACGAAGGGCTTCGTGATCTGCGCCGTGGTGACGAGCTCGCGCTGCACGTGTGGGTGACCTTCCAACGCGAGCTCGAGTAATGGGCCGTGGACTTCGATGTTCCAAGCTGCTTCTGAGCGACCTAGCTCACGGCATGACTTAGCTTTGCGCTGGATCTTCCGCAAAGCAACGAGCTCCCCGAGGGCAGAAGCTCTGTGGTGCTCGTCGGCAGCTGAAGCGTCAAGCGCGCGTGGTGTTGTGCCCCTCCTGTTCCGAAACCACGTCTCTCTGAACTTATGTGCAACGGAGGCATTAATCTCGTTGCGGACTTCCCACGGAGCGATGCCCTCGTGATAGCCAGTGATGCCGTACAGCCGGTTGTAGAGGTCGCGGACGTCCTCGGGCAGCTGATCTGTGTTGTTGTCGTCGATCTGGACGTGGTGGATGGGCTTCTTAAGGGTTACCAGGCTTTGCGTCCTCTTCTTTGTCGGACTTGTACTGCGGGCGCGGGATGTGGTGGTCGGGGTGGTGGTCGAGGTGGTGGTCGAGGTGGTGGTCCGGGAGGCGGCTGACGTGCCAGAGGCTGAGCTTGTAACGCTTTGAGGAGGTCGAGGAAACAAATGAGGGGCGTTGCTGATGATCTCAGCGGTGG
>JANBVN010000334.1:0-10379 GCA_030052785.1 Coniochaeta hoffmannii
CCTCACCACCCCGAAGACCACGACATGCCCCCACCTCCACCTCCACCTCCACCTCCACCTCCACCCCACGCCCACCACGGCCCGCCTCGTCACCACCATCTCCCGCTCCCCCTCAAAATAGCCGCCGGGTTCACCTTCTTCGTCATCGCCCTCGCCCTCCACCGCCGACTACACGGGAAATACGCCTCCTGCGTCGCCCGACGCGAGGCGCGCCGTCGCCGCCGCGCCCAGCGCAAGACCTTCCTCAAACGCATCCTCTTCGGACCTTGGCTGCCGAGTCGCGCCGACGAGGAGGCAGATGCTGAAGAAAAAGAGGCTATGCTGCGCACCGGCGGGGAAGAGGGCAGCAGCATAGAAGACGAGCTGGCGTCTTGCCGCATGGCGGCGGATATGGTGGGGGAGATGGTCGCCGCCGAGGAGGGGAGGTCGCTGCTCGCCACTGAGAGGAGGGTTGTTGCGCCTGCTGCGAGGGGTAATGTGCCGCAGCCGAGTTTCGCGCAGTATACCGATGCGGAAGAAGCGGAGGAGACGCTGCCGGCGTATGATGAGCGGTCGGATAGCGATGTTGCGGATGGGTTGAGGTATACGCCTGGCTCGAGCAACTATACGCCGAGTGTGGGTGGGAGCGATGAGCTTGGGGATAGGAAGGATTGAGAGGTTTCTGGAGGGTGGGAAGTCTCTTTTGTTTGGTGAAGTTCGTGTCTAATGCTGGGTGTTCTCTTGTTTGTGGTGGATGTTTTCTTGTTTGTGGTGGATGTTCTTTCGTTTCTCTTACTACCTGATCTGGACTGCAGTGCTGATCAAAGGGATGTAGGGTGGCAACTCCCCAGTCTCCCATTTGTAATTTTTCAAGCAGTAGAATATGAGCTGCTTCTCTTGACCATCATCTTCAATGCTCCTGGGGTATCCTCTCATGTCGCCACTCTCCTTGATGCTTCCTCCATCCCAAGTCTTTCACCGTGACCCGGTATCGTGCAATGCCTCCTCCAAACACAAACTCCTCGTAATTCCTCGCAATAATCTCCACTCCCTCCCTCAACTCCCACCCCTTGATATCACACACCCTGCGATACATATCCTCAAGCATTTCATCCATCCTCTCACCAGCAACATGCAGATCACTCTCAACCAGTATCCTATCATCCGGGCACGCCTTCACCACCTCGGGAAATTTGCTCACACCCCCCTCCGTCGAGAGATTTATCGCGGTGGAGAAAGAAAAGAACATCTTGGCCGGTATGCTCGGATGAAGGTACTGCTTCAGCACCTGGACTGGCCCGCTGAAACTGTGCAGACATATCCTCGGCGGATACGACCTAGCCCCGACCACCAACCTCCCCTCCGCCGTCCGCCCCCCATCGTCATCGCTATCATCCCCCCAGTCTTCCGCCCCCTGCGCAACCAGCTTTTGTTTCCTCTTCGGAACGACCTCCCTCTCATGTCCCTTCCACATGCTGCTCAGCGCATCGAACAGTGCCCCGTGAGCCTGCACGCCGTGGACGCTGCAAGCCCGACCGAGCTCGCCAGCGAGCCGGAGCTGCGCGAGGAGGATGTTCGTCTGGTGTGGGATGGAGACGCGGTGCGGGCTCAGCCAGCGGCCTTCGCGCCCGCCGGGGGTGAGGGTCGCGTCCCGCTTGCTGTGGTCGGCGTCGGTCCAGGGCATCGGGAGGCGGAAGCCCTTGTCCAGCCCCACTTCGCCTATTAGAGATAAGGGGTGAGACTCGAGGCGGGAGCGGACTTGGGGGAGGTAGGTTGAGAGCGGGATCGGGTCCGGGAGGGAGGCGATGAACTCCTCGTCTGGGGAGGGGACGAGGACGGATTTGTAGTGGTTGGTCTTAGCTTCGGATGGGGAGGAGGAGGGGTGGTAGGTTGCTTTTTCTGGAGCTAAGGAGTCGTCGTAAAGTTGGTAGGAGAACCAGGGGTGCCAGCCGAAGGCGGGGAGGATGCGCCTCGACGAAGAGGAGGCTGTATGTAGGGCGTCTGGACCTTGGATGCCGTGCGTTTCGGCAACGGATGGGACAAGGTCTTGGTCTTGGGCACGGGTGGACATTACTGTCAGCACACGGGCTGACATGTTGGGCATCGCGGCTATCGAGGACATGGTGTCGGTGGGGTGGCAGTGGGCGTCGAACACGCCGACATCCCAAGGGAAGGGCTCGTTCTCTCCATTCCGTGGAGGAGGAGGAGGAGCATGCTCCTCGGTTTCTTGGTGATCTTGACACATGTTAAACCGTCCCTGAATCCAATCTAAGTTGCCATCACTTGCGCTCGCCGGTTTTGGGTCGATGTTAACGATTGATCTGTGCCCGACACGATTCGAGTCACTCCCGTCTACCTTACCTTACCCCAGGTACTGTCGACTTTCGACTTTCGACTGATGTCACGCCGAGCTGCCTGAAGCTCTTATCGATAAGAGGTACGATGACGCCTCTCACGTGACAGTTAGGTTGAGCTTCGCTTACATTTGGCATGTGATCCTGGCTCCAAGCCAATGGTAACGCCTCCCGGTCAGCCCTCCATTCTCACAAGTGTGACGGACAAAGCCATGCGAATGCATAGCTCGAAACAGCTCGGCGACCCCTCTTCACGTCTGGGAGGAGAGTTAATGTAGCTGCCACACCTTCAGCCGGATGACATCTTGGCTCATCATCTCATGTCTCATGGTGTGTTCTCCCAGCTCTTCTGTTGACAACGCAGTATGTGAACAGCTCGCCACATGACTCTTAGGGAAGTTCTCACGGCGTTTCTCTCATCCAGCGAGCGGTCGTTCTCATAAGGGACTGCCACGATGCCGATCCCTAACCCTGTGTATGGGCTGATGGTGCCCTTCCTCTGCGTCGTCACCCTACCACTGGCGATCTTCGCCGGCATCACGACAACTCTAGCTTTCTCCATACTCATGTTCCGCGTCATGCTTGTTTACCTTGACATCGCAGTCAGCCTGGTCCCACAGTACCTCATGGGCCGGGGCAGCAGTCAAGGACAGTCACGCACCACGACCTATACATCCCACCACTTTCGCAGCCATCTCGAAGGAGATCACAGCCCCAAGTCACTGCTTCCCAGTGAGAGCACCGGCCCCGGAAGTGGCCACAACACTCCGCCTGAGTTGCCAACACTGCCTATAGGCTACCTGGCCTCCGGCCACCGCAGCCCACCAAGGACAACATCCCACGCGCACGCTCACTTTGCCAGCGCACCGAGCAGCATCATCAGTCCGAGCGCAGGACGCCGGTCTCGGCGAGGCAGCGTGGGAGGGAACAGCATCGCGAACTCAGCGGGGACTATCACGCCCGTCAAGGAGGAGCCATCCACTGCCGAGGGGAACCCTTGGCTCACTGGGGGTACTGGCTCATCCTCCTTCATGATGCTCGACCACTCTAGCGGCAATCAAGGCATTGTACGCGACTTCGAGGGCGTGGGTGGCTGGCGACTGGCGTCCGAGGATAAGGCCGAGGACGACGACTCGGACTGGGCTAATATCAACTCGAGGCTGGAGTTGCCGCTAGAAAGGGCGAGACAGCAGCAACAGCACCGAAGCCAGCATCACCACAGGACGCCTAGTGGGCTTAGCGGGGCCGTGACACCGGGAGAGGGCAGCTGGTTGATGATGAAAGGCACCAGAACCAGGGGAAGTAGCGGAGTGGTGGCAGTCGGTACAGATGTCGCTGACCGGGAGCGGGACGTGAACTGGGTTCCGGCTGTGGTTGCTGCGTCGTCGGCGAGAACGAGTGTGTCGCCTAACAGCAGCCGGGTCAGGATCGGTCAGGGTGTGGTCACGTTTACGGGCGGGGACAGAAATGACGAGTACTTCCCGTCCACTACATCGCCTAAATCGGCTAGGAAGGCTACTTAATGGGGTATCATTGGTAGATGACACATGAGACTGGACGACCCGAGTGTACTGGTTACTGGTGGGAAAAGGCAAGCGCCAGGAGTATGGCAAAACCCTACATGTGGAGGCGTTCTAATGTTTTCGTACTGCGCGGAAAGTGCTGTGGGTGTTGATGGAGCGGAACATGAGGCTTAATGACTCCTCTTGCATGACCAACTGTGGAAATATGATTAGCTGAGATGAAGTGAAACCCCCCTCATTACAATGTAATGTCTGAGCATGTAATGAGAGGAGCAGACCATGTATCACCAGCTCGCATCATCCCCTTGGCGTGGGATGGGAATAGGATGCTGCGCTCTCCCCAAGACTAGCACTGACGAACCTGATTGTGGTCACACGTCATTATTTGTCCCTGCGAAACCTCCAAGGAGAATTCGCCATTTGCTAAAGAACAAACCCCACAATGAACATCAATACACGCTGCATAGCTGGTATCCCGCAAACACCCCGACGCCGATCATGAAGCCACTACCACATCCTCTTCCCGTCCTTTCCCAAACAAGGCCTGTGCCTACAACAACTGCCAGAAATAATTCGCATACCAAAACCGACTCAGCTTGCGATCCATCGTAACCACCTGCACATCTTTCTTCCGATCATTCCTCACAACCGCCCTGGTAAACTCCCCATCCTTCGCGTCCCTCTCGATCTCGATCCCCAAACTCCGATACACCCTAAGCCTCAGCAGCACCTCGTCCTCCACCACGCTCCTCCCCTCCTCCGCGCCGTCCACCCCTTGCAGCTCCAGCTCCTGCAGCCTCGCGCTGAGATCCGCCAGCTGCGCCTGGAGCCGCTCGGCCTCGACCTCGGCGTCGGACGCGGCCTTGGCGATGCGGAACTTCTGGGTGTCGAGGCGGGCGATGCGGTCGGCGTGCGCGGAGGACGAGTGCGAGGAGACGAGCTCGGCGTGCTGGCTGGCGAGGGTGGACTGCTGACGCGCCAGGCGGCGGAGGGCGTTCTCGGCGTCGCGCAGGCGCAGGTCGCGCGCCTGGTTGAGGGTGCTGAGGGACTCGGAAATGCGGGAGACGGCGGTCTTGTCCGGGGTTATGTTGAAGTTGGCTATTGTGTGCCGGATGAGCTGGGGGCGAATGCGTTAGCAGGTTGGACGATTGGGAAGGGGAGGGGGGGGAAGGGCCGTACGGTGGAGGGGTCTTCTTCGAGGAGCATTTTGGTAGGCGTGTTGAGGTAAGCTTGTAAGTTGGTGATCGTCAGAGTGATATAAGGCTGGTGACTCTTCAGGATCTCTCGTGGCCGATGACGGCTGTGGTTTATTTGAAGTTTGCAGTGATTTGCGACGCAGTTTGAATGCAACCCAATTGCGACGACGACCCAAACAGTAAGGTCGTTGTTGGGACAACAGGAACAGGTGCTTATCTTATCGGGCAGTTAGCGTGACTCCGCACAACCCCCTGCTCAACCGTCGTCATCGCTTCCGCCACATTTCAGCTTGCCGCGGAACTTGCTCGAGCTTCAGCCACATCAGAATTCAAGTGGGATCATTCAGTCAGCTGCCTGACTGTTACTGTTTGCCTTCGGGTTTACCCTCGTTGTTGTCTTCGCATACCTATTAAACCTGCAACTACCTAAGAGCCTCTAGCTGTCTGAGGCTGTTCCAGAAACTGTCAGAACCCCACGTTACTCCATTCAATACCTCTTCAAGACCGGCTGCCTCGCTTCTTGAAGCACCACCATCCAACATGACACAACTGCCTTGTAAGTCGGGCTTTGCAGAAGGACTGTCCTACAACTGTTGACTGACAGATGCCAGATGCGATCGATGCCGAGACACCGCTCAATCCGGCGGAGCTCAATGTCCTGCGAGCGCAGTACGAGAAGGAGGGCGACATGGTCGGCGTGCAGACCAAGTTCAACTACGCATGGGTAGGACTTTTCCTTGCTCTATTCCCTCTCTGCCAATGTTATTAACACAGCGTTCCCTAGGGCCTCGTGAAATCCAACGTGCGTGCCGACCAGCATCTCGGCGTCATGCTCCTCTCCGAGATCTTCCGGACATCACCCGAGCGCCGCAGGGAATGCCTCTACTACCTCGCGCTCGGAAACTACAAGCTGGGCAACTACGGCGAGGCGAGGAGATACAACGACCTCCTGCTTCAGAGAGAGCCCACAAACCTGCAGGCGAGCAACCTAGGGACGTTGATCGATGACAAGGTCGCGAAGGAGGGACTGATGGGAGTCGCCATCATCAGCGGCGTAGCAGTCGCGGCGGGTGTTATCGGGGGTGTGCTGCTGAGGAATTTGGGCAGGAAGAGGTGAGGTGTAATAAGAAGGTGCTGAAGAGGGATTGCTAGATATCACCCATGCATGGTTTCGGAAAGGCGTTGATTTGGGAGCGCTTCTTTGCTTGAGAGTGTAGGATACGTATTCATGGACATAGTGCTTAAGGACATCGTCATCTCGCTCACTGCCATCGTGTACCAACTGTCTGCGAAATGCCTAACATTGACAACGCCCTGACCTTCCAGGCCATCGGAAGCCCGTCACAATGCCGTGGTGGCTGTGCATTTGTGGCTACTTACTGTGTACGTGGCTGCATCAAATATCGGCCCCACCTCGCCGAACTCATGGAAACATGACGAAACTGGAAGATGCCATTAAGGGTGGGGTATTCGAGGCTGAAGCCAGGTACGGTCACGGCGCTTGGAAATCAAAAAGCAGCCTTGAGAATCGTTTGGCTTGTCATTGTTTGGGTGAATATTCGGATTATCCTATGACTGTCTTTTTGCTTCTCGGAGCCATCAACAATCAAAGATTGGAAACCTTGCTGTGCAGCTGCACTACACACGTTACCGAGCTGCAGTTTCCCGATACATTGCATCTCACTGTATCCACCTGGTCCGCCGTGGTATCTTAGATGATGCAGATCTGTCTGAACTTAATAGGGACATCGAAGTATTTTTTTTTATAGAACCGGGACCTGACAACCGAACGACCTAACGGATCCGACGACGAGACGGGACTACCGGCAGCAGAGAGGTTGCAAGATCACTGGAATTACTGTGTTAGGAGCCAGCAAGAAGAGAAAGCTTGAGTAAAGCAAGAAATCCGCCATCCGACAATCGACCCTTGGTGCTCCCCGAAAGTGCTACATCATAGCGGGTCCACTCACTTTGTCCTGCAGTCCAGTCAGCCTTGGGCACTTCACTCTACTTGTCATCTTAACCTCGACCCTAACACGACACACGACCATATCCATAGGGCTAGATTGATACCTTGCTTCACCTCTTTTCGACTTCGCCCCGGAGAACATACCCGACGCTCTATCTCCCCGAGGGGCTACAACAGAGGTCGTCTGCCTTGCCGCAAGAACGTCAAGGGGCGCGTCGCCTCTCGAGCATACCTACCACCTAGAGATCACCTAATCTCTTGGGGCTTCCACCCAAACAATATCCAGAACGGCTTCACGAATACTTAGGGGTGCCGCCATATCAGGCGGCCTGTGGCTTGCTGCCACAGCTTACGACCTTTACCAACAAGCTCGCCGCCTCGGGCAGCCAGAGCCAGCCATGTCGGAACCCCGACCGCCGCACCGTCATCTGGACGCCTCACACGGGAGAGAAGTGGTCTACTGTCATGCATGCCAGAATGAGTGGTATCGCGACGAGCGGCCGAGTCTGGAATGCCCGCGCTGCCATGGAGAGATCACCGAGATCGTGTCGCCAGAGAACGATCCTCGAGAGCTGGATGATGGGCCGCACGTAGGCTTCGGCCCACAACTCCACGACCATCACCATGACCCAGATTCGGACCCGGAAGAAGCCGACATCGATCAGCAAATATATCGCACAGGAAACCTCTTCTTCATGCAGCGCACCTTTCGGCCGGGTGGCGCTGCCAACCACGACGATCCGCAGGTGGATGTTCTACGACGGTTTACCGATATGCTCAACGACTTTCATCCCGCACCGCCACCGCAAGCTGCCCAAGCTGGGTCGCCTCCCCAAATGCCAGGTGGCGATACCCCGAATGAAGCCCCTCGTGGGCCATCACCTATGCCGGCTTTCACGCGGAGCGCTTTCATCGCGTCTCCATTCGGGCCCGCAAGAGTGACGGTACACACCATCGCTGGCGCCCCGGACGTGCCCGGTGGTCTGCGTGGATTCGATGCGTAAGTCCTGCACCCTCCCAGAGAGCATGGCCGATTTCAAGGTTTTGAAGGCATGACGAGATGGCGAGTATTCAGCGTGCTAACATGGTACTTAGTGTCTTTGCAAATCTAATGAACGGTCCGCCTGGGGCTGACGACCCTAACTATCCGCCGGCACGACAAGGCCAGCCCAACAACCCCCTGGAACACATGATACAAGGTCTCATGGCAGTGTTAGTGGGTGGTGCTCCCGGCGGGGTTCACGGAGACGCCGTCTACAGTCAGGAGGCGCTCGACCGAATTATCACACAGCTGATGGAGGCCCAACCCCATAGCTCCAGGGCACCGCCACCCGCGTCAGAGGAAGCTATCGCTAAGTTGGGCAAGAGGAACGTACAAATCGAGGACCTGGGTCCGGACGGGAAGGTCGACTGCACTATATGCATCGAAGAGCTGCGCGTGGGCGACGAGGTTACGGTGCTGCCGTGTAAGCACTCGTTTCACGGCGACTGCGTCACGCTCTGGCTGAAGGAGCACAACACGTGCCCCATATGCCGGACGCCGATCGAGGCGGATCGCAGACAAAGCCGTCAGGACGGCTCGCAACCACAAGGTCAGCAACAAGGCCAACAGTCCGACCGACAACCCGGTCAACAAACCGGTCAACAAGAGGAGGGCCGACAGCAGGGCCAGCAGGCCCCAATGTATCAACAATACAGCTCCGGCCAAGGCGCACAAGACCCATCAGCACAACCTGGGACCAGCAGTGCGCGGGCCTCCCGATATGAACGCCTCTTCCGCTCTCCCGGCAGCACCGAGGAGCGCCTCAACGCCATCCGCAACGTGGCCGGTGCGAACTACCGCCCCTCACCCTCCAGGCAGCCGTCGTCCTCCCAGCAGCAGCAGCAGCAGTCGGGCGTTACTCAGCGCCGAAGCTCGTATTCGCCGCCTCCGGAGCAGGCGACCAGGAGCCCGCGGGTCAGGAGCCCAGAGCTCCGGCCCAGGAATCCGTACGAAGAGCAGCAGTACATCAGCGGGTATGATGCCGACGGGTACAGGCGGAGGGAGCGGGGTTCGGAGAGCGGACGAGAAGGGGACGGGCGCGGGAATGGACCGCTGAATTGGCTTAGGGATCAGTGGAGTCGGCATTCTGGCAACGGTGGCGGTGGGAATAACGGCTCGGGATCTGGCGGGCCCCCTGGGTCGGGTGATAGACGGTCGTGAGCCATCGAGCAAAAGGGGAAGTTTCCCTAACTGAGAGTTTACATTCATGCGTTACGCTTGAGCGGGGTTTGTTTGGTCTTTCTATGCGATCCGGTACATTGCGACGGTGAATTGGCGTAAAGGGGGTTTCTCTCATATTATGGCTAGAGCGTGGGTTGCGCGGCCCTGAAGAGAGCTGGACCTTTGGACGTTCGCTTGATGGATGATGATGCCGACGATCGGGGCGAAATTGTCCAGTTGTTTTGAGTACCTCTAACCTAGAGCACCGAGCGTAAAGAACGCATAGCGGTGCACAGAAGCAATCCAACATGATGATATGATTGAACGGCAATATTTGATTGAACATCGATTATAACAGCCGTGTCAATGTAAGCAATGCCAGCGCACGCTAAAAATGGTAACCTAGACTTAACACCCAGCTCCGACGCCATGCTAATGTGCTATGTGATGCATACACAAACCACTAACTCAGTTCGCACACGGGTATCTCTTGTCCGCGTTTCCCAACGCACTTCCTCGCTTGTTCTGTCCTCACTTATCCCACACATTCCGAAACTCGTCCTCGTCACTCCCGATACTAAACGTCGGACTCGGCTTGTCATTATCGCCCCCTTCTTCATCATCATCATCCTCCTCCTCCTCCCCTTCCCGCGGCGGCAACCCCAGCTTCGGCTCAGGCGACACGGTCCTCGGCTCGTGCACCGCGTCCGCCTGCGGGCGGTGCGTGCCCTCCTCAAGGTCGACCTCGAAGTCGTCCTCCGTGATGTCCGGGTTGGTGCCTACTATGGGCCCGTAGGCTATCTCCAGCGGGTCGACGCCGCGGGACTCGTGGGCGGTCTTCGTTGTCGTCTTCTGCTTGCCCTTTCTTGATTTTTGGTTGGTGGTGGTCGTGGAGGACGAGTGCTGTCGCTCGGGGCCTTCGGGGGCCTCTTTGCGGCGGCGGCCGAGGGGGTTGGAGGGGTCGAGGGAGGGGACGGAGGGGTTGCGCCCGAAGGAGTTGGGGGAGGACGAGGACGAGGAGGACGGGTGGTGCTGGTAGGGTTGGGGACGGGGGGAGAGGTTGCGGGTTGCGGGAGTGTGGGCTGGGTCTGCTTGCGATCGATCTCAGCTCACGGATGGACTTTCCAGAGACCAAGATCCTGGAGCCCTCGTGAC
>JANBVN010000335.1:0-10180 GCA_030052785.1 Coniochaeta hoffmannii
CAGGCAAGGACGATGCTTTAACCGCTTGCAGCTTGCTGCTCGTCGTGCACGAAGCCCAGCGAGCCGCCAACCACAGAGGCGGACCGCACGCCGTCGTCACATTTGCTTGCTGTTCGGTTTGGCTGACGAGGTCGAGAACATCCAAGTCTTTAAGATGGACGTCGGATCACACCGCGCTAGCAACACGCGCAAAACCTTTTTGGGCAAAAACGACGCCGATCACTGCCGTTGAGCGCGATTGTTTGACCAATAGCTAGTCTCGAGCCCCAAGCCCGGCGACAGCAATCATTACTACACCTCTACAGTCTCTGCAGCTGGCAACTCAGGAGAGCGCCTGACGAAAGCCTCCTTGCTCGAGGTCTCGCCAATATACGCAAGTTCTCTTGATCAGTGGCTCAGCATGCGGGTATCACATTG
The DNA here is from genome assembly GCA_030052785.1 of Coniochaeta hoffmannii. Classification (NCBI taxonomy): domain Eukaryota; kingdom Fungi; phylum Ascomycota; class Sordariomycetes; order Coniochaetales; family Coniochaetaceae; genus Coniochaeta; species Coniochaeta hoffmannii. The sequence continues at coordinate 418 of JANBVN010000335.1, forward strand.
TGCCACTGCGGGAAGATCTTCCTGCCCAAGTCACTCGCAACCAGCGACGACGCCATGCTGTACGACAGATAACTGGCAAGTCTGAGACGATAACCCCCTGTCTTTGACGAACAAACTTGCCCAGATTCTGGGTCCCGGTTACGCAGATTGATACTGAAGGAGCTCCGAGAAATGCCTACTGTTGTGTAGCTTTGCTTTTTGCAGTCTGACAGATCACGCGTGATGTCAAGAGCTGGACGACCAATCGCGGAGTTTGGCTGTCGTACGGGAACTTCAGGTCCATGCTTTTTCTGCTGTCTGTGCTTGGCCTTACGGGTCACAGAGGGCACACAAACATGACCATGTTTCACAGAGCCAGGCAAAATCATAGATCGGTAGCCAATAGGATGGGAGACCGGAGTAAGATGCTCGATGGCCTGTGAAGGAATACTGCATCTCCTGGGAGAGAGGTTACCAGACCCGGCCCGTGCGATGAGATCTTTGCCCATGACCAGGACTCGTGATTCCCCTACTTAGTGCCAAGCGAGAATAAGGAGCACAGGAGCATACAAGCAGCAGTTCGCGAAGACTGTTTGTTATGAGCCTCCTCCCAGGTATGCCGTTGTGCTGACAGCGACTCTTGCCTATTGTACAAGGACCAAATAGCTGGTGTAAAGCATCAATCAACCCTCTCAACCGAAGCATAGCATAGCATGCAATGCAAAAACCCCTATCCCCAACAAAGTCGCGCCAGTACTCCAAGTCTGAAGGACCCAACGCCGTGTGCGTACTGCCAAATGTAGACGTGACCATCCATCCATCCTCCTCCCATAGCCCCAGGCCACGTGGAGAGATTCATTAGCCCCCGTCTTCATCCACTGCGTCCCCGTCCTGTTCGTATGATGACAAAAGAAAAACCACACAAAAGACTGAACAGAGTCAAGACTCCGTAGATCAGACGTTCTCCAGCATAAGCTCGCCCACCACGCTCTTACCAACCACATCAGAAGGCGACAGCGAAGCGACAAGCAAAAAAGAAGCCGGAGCACCCAAACATCAACACCTCACCCCAATACCAGGGCGCCTGCCAATCGATCCCTGCATCCCCATGCTACCACCCTAAAACCTCCCAACAACCTTCCTCCTCACCAGAAACGGACTCGGCATCTCGTCCCTCTCCGGGTCCCAAACCGGCGCCGGCTCAAGCGCCGGCGCCCCGGTCCTGCCCGCGAAGTGCTCCCTAAACGCCCGCTTGGTAGGACTCTGCGGCCCCGTCCCGGCAGCAATGCTATTCTCCCCAACCCCGAGCACGGCACTCATCGGCCTGCCCCCGGCCCTGGCCTGCTGCAGCTCCACCAGCGTCCTGCCCCTCACGCCGTTGTTGTTGTTGTTGTTGTTGTTGGTCGTCGTGGTCGCGGCGGCGGCTGCTGCTGCCGCAGCCTTGGCTTTGGCGCCGACCTTGGAGACCAGCCCGGAGCCTTCCGGGATGGAGGCGGGTTTGCTGCTGAAGGACGGCTGGCGGGAGAGGGCGGCGGTGGTGCCGGAATCGGAGCCCGAGTTGGAGCCGGACGAGTTGGAGTTGGGGTTTAAGTTAGACTTGGACGGTATCTTGGAGAGCCGCCGGTTGGGGCTGCTGCACCGCTCCCTCAGGATGTTGCTGCTGCCCTGCGGCCGGACGGAGAGGAGGTCCGGGCTGGAGGCCGCGGCCGCCGCGCTGGGGAGGACGTTGGCCGTCTTAGCGTGGTGCAGCGGGGCGGTGGTCCTCGACTGCATCGCCCTGCCCCCCGTCGGCGCGGTCTTAGTCGCGTGCAGGGCGGGCCGGTTCTTGCTCGTGAAGGGGTTCTTGATCGACTTGATCATGCGGGTCGGCGACGGGACCGGGGGCTCCTCGTCGTCCGAGTCGGAGTCGGACACCAGGCCCGAGGAGTCGCGGGTCACCTCCCAGCGCGGGTCGCCTGAGACGACCTGGTTGGCGGTGAAGATGTTGGACGGGTTGTGCGGGGCCTTGGTCGCCGCGTTGCGCCGCGGGGAGAGGGAGAGGGAGGCGATGGTGATGGGCGAAGGGGAGGCCATCTCGATGTCCATGGGCGTGCCGGCTGCGTGGCCTTGGGCCGTGGCGAACATAGTCTGTGCCCGCGCGAAGGGGGTCCGGGCGTTCTTCTTAAGGTTCTCGCGCGGGGGCTCTGGCGAGTCATACTCGGTTATGTCGGTCGTGGAGGGGAATTCGTCCACGCTGCCGCCGCCGATGGAGGAATAAGGGTAGTCGGACTTGGCCAGGGACGAGGAGAATTCCGTCACTTCGTTCTCGATGATGGAGACCTTCTTGGTGACGGTGAACTTGGCTAGTTCGGCATCCACACGGGTGTTGACCTCATTCTGGACTTCCTCCTCGAACTTCTTCTGTAGGTTCTCGATCTCCTGGTTGACCAGGCGGTCAATCTCAAGACGGGCCTTGACTTCCCACTCGCGGCGGAGGGACGAGTCGATCTCCTGGCGCATGTAGGCCTTGTCGGTCTCGACGGAGCTGAGCTTCTGATCTAGCTCTCGGATGCGCTTGTCGAGCGCTTCTTCCTTGGCCTTGAGCATCTTGCTGAACTCGACGACCTCCTTCTCCTTGCGCATGAGACGCACAACGGGCAGGTTGAGCAGCTGTGCTGTGTCTGGTCGTCGCTCGGGGTTGACCTTGAGGCAATCCTTAATCACCGCCATGAGCTCAGCCGAGTATATAGCCGGCAAGGGAGCGATCTTGCCCTCCTTGATGCGCTGGACCAGTTGGAAGTGCGACTTGGCGTTGAAGGGCGGCTCCCGAGAGCATAGTTCGTATATGATACAGCCCAGAGACCATATGTCGGACTTGAGTGTGTATTTCTCTGCGGCGCAGATCTCCGGAGACATGTAGAAGGGTGTGCCGACGTAGGTTGATGCGAAATCGTGCGACTGGATCATCTTGGACAAGCCAAAATCGCCGAGCTTGACAGAGTTGTCCTCGCCGAGGAAGACTATTCACGTGTCAGCTCTCTGTCACGAGTCGGCCAACCCAAATTGCGCTTACCATTCTCCGGCTTCAGGTCACGATGCAGGATAGTCATGCCCCCAGTCGGAGCCTTGGGCTTGGCTGTGGTGCCCAGACCAAGGATAGTCTTGCCGACCTCAGGCGGGTCGACTCCATAGTGGCATCGGTAGAGGGCTGTGACGAGCTGTGCAAAGATGCTCCAGACAAAGGACTCCTCGGCGTACTGGTTCTTGTGTGCCAGGTCGCGGATGACTCGCCCCAAGTCACCGTTGCCGCAATATTCCATGTAGAAATGCAGGTCTTGCGACTGCTTCAGGTGTTCTCGGTGGTAGTACTTGACGATGTTCGGGTGGCTTAGAGTCGATAGGATCTGGAACTCGGCGTGCAGCTGCTCTCGCTCCTTTTGAGACATCTTGAGGTAGCTGATCTCCTTGCGACACATGATGAGGCCATCGTTCTTTCTGCGGACTTTGCGAATGACGCCAAAGGAGCCGTGGCCTTTGATCGTTGCTGTCAGTAATGCGCTCTAGTTGCATGTGCGTGTGGCTTACCGATCTTCTCAAGTACATCGTACTTGTCACCCTCTGATGAAGACATCTTGGATCAGCTACCGGATTACTATTGACATGCGATACTCTGATCCATAAGCATGTATCTTCGTGGTCTGTTCCGATGATGTTGTATCCTGTTGTTGTTAGTATCAGCGTGGACGGCGACCTGTGTCGGAGTTGAGGGGTCCGAACTTGGGAGGTGTTGATTGACGAAACTGCACCAGTCGCTGTCAAGGTCGTCGATTTGAGGTTCGTCAAGTCAACACAGCGGGATGCCATAGCAACGACATTGAGTCGAGCCAATGGACGCCCAGTGATCGTTAGCGTCCCTTGGAGCTGAGACTGGTGGGGCGACAACGCAGCTCTGTAACGTCATTCACGTGACGCACTTGCTTACCTTAGTGTACCTTAAGATCATGGCTGGATGACGTGCCAAAGGGGCGGGAGCCAGTTGGCCTGTGCATCGATCTTACATCCGGCTATCTCCAGAGTGCCAAGCCACGCCCTGGTGTGTTACCGATGGCGACAAAGACAGGGGAATAGATATATGAATCTTTTCTTTCGGAACATCTCAGCGTCAGTCATTACGAGCCTTCCCAAGATCGTGGAGTCCATTTTCCGTGGATCAGTTTGAGCCGTCTTTCTGTATAACGCTCACTAATGACAGCCACCATCCGCAAAGACGAGCTTGAAGCCAAAATCAAGGAAGAGAGGGAACTCGTCCGGAGTGGCGAGCTTCGAGAAGAAAATCCGCTTGACCTAAGTCCTGAGTTTGAGGAATTTCTGCAAGCATGTCGCCGTGGCGACTTGAGAAGGTGCCAGGAGATGATATCCTCTGGCGTCAACATCAACGGGAAAGACCAGTTTGACTACACGCCGCTGATCATTGTGAGTTTCAGCGGTAGCTACCGTGATGGGATGCGCCTATGCTGACTATATGGATAGGCCAGCCTGTGCGGTCACTACGAGTTGGTTGAGCTACTTTTGGAGTCAGGTGTGTTGTACCTGTTCGTTTACTCTAGGACTAATGCTTACAATCTACTCTAGGAGCTTTGGCGGACAGGGGCACATGGGTCGGCGAGCGAACAGTCTATGTAGGTTCCTTCGGCGAGATCGCCATCATGTTCACTTACTGACCATGCCCATAGAACGCCTTGAATGACCGCATCAGGAACTTACTCCTATCCTATGATTTTTCGAAGTCTACAGATCCTCTCCAGGAATGGGCCTCTCACCTCACTTCACTCCTAGGTCGAAGAACCCCAAAGACTACGGATCTCACAGTCATCACTGCATCTGGTGCAACTTTTGAGCTGCACCGCTTCATCCTTTCAGCAAGGTCGCCATATTTCTACAGGAAACTCGTTGACACACCGGAAATCACTACGTGGAAGCTGCCGCCCACTATCCCTGTGGACTCCTTCACCTTCGTGCTGAGATACCTCTACCTGGGCGATTTACCAAAAGATGTGGTTGGCCCGGACTCCAAATCTACTGAGGAGGACGTGTTCAGAGGCATCGACAAGCTGTGCAAGCATCTTGAGATCGAAAAACTCTGGGAGGCGGTCCTCTCAGCTAATGACCGCCGGCTAGCGCGCCAACGCTACCAGGATGAAGTCGCACGCGCCCAGCGGCAAGTGGAGGAGACGCTCCGAGGGACAGTGCTGAAGCACAAGATGGTTGTGGACACAGACAAGGTCCACAAGATCAAGTGGCCGTATCACAACGCCATGTTCGCCGACTGCATACTTCGAGCGGATGTCGAGGACGAGTCTGAAGAAGCGGCCGTTACCACGGAGACCACAAATGGCATTGGCATCCCGATCGGACCACATGTTGCTTCGCCAGAACCGGCAGAGTCCAGGAAACGCGCGAGGTCTGTGCTGTACCCTGTGCACAAAGCGTTTCTGATCCGCAGCCCTTACTTCGAGACGATGTTTTCGAGTCAGTTCCTAGAGGCGCAAGAGAGCGAACACCTGCACATCATCAAGATGGACTGTGGTCCAGATGTCCTCGAAATGGTCCTGAATTTCCTCTACACGGAAAAGGCCGACATCTCGCTTGACTTGGCACTGGATGTGCTATACGTCTCGGACATGCTATTCTTGGATAAGTTGAAGACCAAGGCGGCGCAGGCCATAAGCACTCTCGGCAGCGGTAGCAACGTCACAGTCACCGTTGACAGATCCAGGACGAAGGAGGAGAACGGCAAGCAGGAGGTGGAAGTCGAACCGATCAACGTCTACGACGTAATCCATGCCGCGTGGGATCTCGATGTCCAAAGACTAGAGGACTTTGTGGCCCGATACCTGGCTGATCGCTTGGAGGACTACATTGACGAGCCCGACTTCTTGGAGCTGATCCAAGAGAGCGCCCAACGGATCAAAGCAAGACAGGAAACGGATACGATCGAGCTCCTGGACGATATTCGGTATTACCTCAACGAGCGGTTCCGCCTGCGCTTCGAGGACGCGGGAGTGGAAGACATGATGGACCAGGAAGCGGCGGAGAGCGATAGGCGTGTATTCGAGGCCCACCGGGAAGCCCTCGAGAATGAAACCGAGTTTGAGCCACCAGCAACGGTTCCGTCGAAAATCGGGGCGAACAGTGCCGGCGAAGTAGGGCAGTTGACCGGCGAAGAGGAGGGTGCGGTCCAGACTCTGGATGGTCGATGGGCGGAGGATGAGCTGGCTCGCGATGCCATCAACTACCAGATTCTTTTGGATAGGATTGATGCCATGCTCGAGAAGCTAAAGTTGGATGCTTAGTGCGGCGACAGAAGCATAGACGAAAGTCATCTGACCTGGAAAATAGACTGGAGCCAGGCCGGGGAAGCAGACATATACATACCCCCTATGGTCCTAAGTATAGATAGAGGCTAGAATGCATCAGACAGCACCGAATACTGCATGGTTTGTGCTCGACTTTAAGCTCCTGTCACGCGAGCCCTGGAAAGAGAGGCTGGTGTGAGCGCGCACGAGCCACACAACGTCAACGTTCCTGCATTTGAGTGGAGCCGCTGCCAGCTCATCCATGCTACCACACACCGATCTGGCCATGCACACGTTCATCGCATCGTGCTTTTAAAGGGACCACACTGCCCAATATCTCGCACAGGAGACTGACTGCGAATTAAAATAAGATGCCTGTAGACTGAAGAGTTTCTCTTCTTTAATTATACTCTCCGAGAATTGCCTGGGTTGCCGTTTCCGTTGGTAAGTGCTAACTTTCCTTTGTTGGTTAAGCTCTACACTAGCGCCCGGGACAAACTTCCGGGGTGCGGTTTTAGGCGGTTGCAAGCGGTGGCTGGATTGCTGCGCTTTTCCCTTTGTGACGCCCAACCTTCGCGATTCCAGCTTCAAACAAACATCGCCAACCACCTCGAGATGAGGCTGGTTGGCTGCTGTTGGCCCCTGCGGGCGACAGGGCTCTGCCAACCATATGTCTCCCTTCTCTAGCTCTACATGATGCAGCGTCTTCCTGCATTGCATTTTGCATGCTGCTGCTGTGTGAGCAATTGGTCAACCAGTCTTCAAGTGGAGTGTATCTGGCAGTGATTCATGCTGTGCGCAGTCGAGATCATCGCAGGTCAGTCATCCGTCACAGGTTGAAGAGCTACTGGTCGAGAGGTCAAGTCGATCGGAAGCATGAACTTCCAGAACCTAAACTTCGACTATGTGGAAGAACCCCGTATGTTTTGTTGTCCATGACATCCAATCCCCGCTTTCTGATGGGATAGTCTTGCTTATAGCCGCCTTGCGCTTGATGTAGGTCCCTGGCCACAACACGTCGCCGAATCGAGACTCCCAAGGACACCGTCGAACCACTCCGAGTCCACGCTCCGACCATTGGTCGAGGACAACGGCGCCGGCCTCGAACATGCCTCGTCCCGGACAGCGAGTCCCTCTCCTCCAACAGTAGTCCCATACGCGCCGAGTCCCGATTCGCTCTCGGCATCGACATCAGACCTGTATGGTCCAGAGCGCCACCAGCTGTTCGGGCCTCCAGTAACGGTGCCCAATCCCAATTCCTCGGCACCCGGACTCGCACCACTACCGCGAAGGGCTGTGGAAAACCTTGTACCACACCTTGCCATGGACCCTTTGGCAGACTTTCAGGGGAGGATGAACGCCGACATGCTGACCGGGTACCGGGATGAACTAGTAAGGGAGGCCGGCACGGTGACTCCTGGTGTGGACGACACTCCGTACATTCAGTTCGCCATAGAGGCTCTCACCAAGGACCGGGACACGGGCTATTCTGGAAACGACTCTGAGAGCTCCGACGATACCCTGTCGGGCCAAAGAGCCATCCATGATCAGGGCCTTGGATACTACCAACCTACACCCATCATCGATCAACAACTTCGAAGGTACAGCAATGCACAACAAACACAACCCCTGGATGGCCGGTTTAGGGAGCCACCGGACGAGTTCAAACCCGATGCCATGACCAACACACGTCCGTCACAGGGGATCCATCCCGACTTCGATTTCGGTTTCGAGAAGCCGGCGCAAGGAGCGTCGTGGAACGAACCGATACTGGCAAGAAAGGAGGGCGCGAGGGCTGCCGGTCCAGGCGAAGCTGTGCCAACGGGCGAGCACCTGAGGACTGGTTTCGAGAACCAGAAGGGAGCGAACGGATTGTCGCCGTTAGACTACCGACCGTGGTTATTGCGGCCGGCGTCGTTCATCACGCTGCTACTGTTATGCGTGCTCATGGCCGCGGCTCTGATCTTGAGCGCCATCTACTCGGCGACAAGGAGCGGATTCGTGGCATATTCGCAGTCTGGCGGGCAGTACTTCCTCTTCCGCATTCTGCCACAGTTGCTCGCCGCCGCCATTGTGGTGTACGCGCAATGCGTCGTCGCGGCCATGTTCCGGATCCTGCCCTTTGTCCGGCTCGCTTCGGACAAGATCGAGCAACGGGAACGCTCTATCTACATGGATCTGTATCCTGCACATTCCCTGTGGCCAAAGCTGATCGACGAATGGGAGATGTGGATGTTCGTCTTTGTCTCGTGGCTTATCAACTTCACTCTGCCGCTACAGAGCGCACTGTTCACTCCCATCCTAGTGGGCGAGACCTGGACGTGGGGAACGGTCCAAGGCGTGGCCTGGACCCTGGTAGCGCTCTACATCGTTCTCATCGTCTCGACGATCATCACCCTCATAGAGTGGACCAGGATCACCCAAACCGGTCTGCTCTGGGATCCCCGATGTCTAGCTGACATCATCGCCATGCTCTCCGACACCAACGTGGCAGCCCAGTACAGAGGCACCGAGCTCGCCACCCACCGCTCCACGATCGGCTTCGCCCTGCGCCACCGCAACGTCGAGAAACTCGGCTACTGGTCCGACACCGACGGGCGCCCCTTGTACGCTATCCGCAGCTTCCAGTCAGAGCACCCTCGCGGCTCCGGCTTTACCAACGAGAAGGCCGGCCACCGGCACGGCGACAACATCTACGACACCCACTCCCGCGACCTCGAAGCCTCCGCCCACCGCCGCGCAGTCCGCCACGCCCACCTCCCCTGGTGCCTCCGCAGCAACCAGCTCGTCTTCTCGGTAGTAGCCGCCACCGTCCTCCTCGTCGCCCTCTTCGTCGTCTCCTTCCTCCCCTCCACCCGCCTGACCGACGGCTTCCCCCCTGGCGTCCCCTCCCACCCAAACTCGACCGGCTTCTCCCCCGCCGACTTCCTGTACTCCTTCCTCCCCTCCCTACTAGGCCTGGTCCTCTACCTCCTCTTCCAATCCCTCGACCTATCCTTCCGCACCATACAACCCTGGGCGGCGCTAGCCGCCTCCCCGGACGGCGGCGCGTCGGCGAGGCGCTCCGTCCTGGCCGACTACGCCGCCTGCCTCCCCCTGCAGAGCGCCCTGCACGCCGCGAGGGGCGGGCACTACCGCGCCGCGGCGCTGTCGCTGCTGTCGGCGCTGTTCGTCTTCCTCCCCGTCCTGGGCGGGGGGATCTTCATGGCCCTCGCCGATTCCAGCGGGGAGGTGCGGGTGTACCCCTCCCTCCCCGTCTACGGGGTCGTGCTGGCGCTGCTGGTGCTGTATCTCGCCGGGCTGGTCGCGGCGCTGCCGTATCGGCACGGGTTTCGGATGCCGCACGGGGTCGGGTGTCTGGCGGAGGTGATGGGGTTTGTGGTTAACGAGGAGTTGTTGGCGGAGAGGTGTTTCAAGGGCGTGAGGAGTAAGGGGGAGTTGGAGGGGAA
>JANBVN010000336.1:0-10053 GCA_030052785.1 Coniochaeta hoffmannii
ACCGAGGCCGAACCTACCATACGTGTCGGATGGGAAGTGTGTTGTTATGTGAGGTGTGGTGGTGGTTCATTGCTGGCAATTGCAAACCATGTGCCGCCCCGATATGGCGAGTGGATGAGTAGGGTTATTTGTCCGTACTGCGAGGAGTATACTTATGTTGATGCTGCCGATGAGGGAGGCGGCGAGAGGAGATGGGTTACCGAGCAGGGCGGGTTTGAGACTATGGAGGCGTTCCAGGAGCATCTGCAGTGGTCGCATACGGCCGTACCGAGGCCGAACCTACCATACGTGTCGGATGGGAAGTGTGTTGTTATGTGAGGTGTGGTGGTGGTTCATTGCTGGTTTCACTGACTGTTGGCACGGAGTTCAGGACTTGGATACCAGAAAAGGGGGTTCTTTTCAGTCACGACATAACGACGAGGAGTACGAGTACTGCAGGATACGGCACGTCTGGCGGCCTAGAAGATAGGCGCTGACTTGAGTTGGAGCATAACAACGCTAGCATTGTTGAATATTAATTGCACGGTCTTGTTGGCCGTCATAATGTCTGCATCCCGGAATCCGGTACTCCTCGGCTTGCCTCTGTATTGCGTCAAGCCAGTCCGCGGACGCTGCGATAACAGCAGCATATAAACTGCTTTCAAACGCCCCCGTAACTCCTCGCACAGGCGTAAAGACGTCCGTGTCGTCTTCAGCCAACGGTTATCTGCTCATCCCCTCCGTATTGTGTCGTTGGTCCGGTAACCGAGCCGCAACAGACCATCGACAGGCTCCGTGACTACTCAGAAGAACCTCCACCAGAAGAATACAATGATAATGAACCCCAGCGCCGCAAAAGGGCCGTAAGTCTTCACCATCAGGTCCCAATTGATCTTCACCGCCGCCCTGCGGTACTTCTTACTGTCATCCCGCAACCGACTGCTCAGCTCCCCCATCCTCTCCAGGCTATCGCCGCGATACAGCAGATCCTCGATGTTCTTCGTCATGACCTTGGTCACGTCGCGCAGCTCGTCGTTCAGCCTGTCGAGGTTCTGCGCGGCCCTCGCATCCCCGTACGTCGCCCGCGCGCGCTGGATGAAGGTGGTGTCGAACTCCATGAAGGCGTAGGGCCGCAGCTGGGGGTTCAGCAGCTGCGACTCCGGGTAGGTGTTGGCGAACTCGGCGGCGAGCTCGGAGAGGTAGGTGAAGGCCAGCTTGCGCGGGTAGGACCGGTCGGTTATGGCCAGGTAGGCGATGTCGCCGCCGATCTGGTAGTGGATCGTGAAGGCGCCCGACTCGATCGAGGCCTGCGGCTCCGAGTTGCGGTTGAGCCGCCGGATGATGAGCTTGATCTGGGACTTTACTTCGGAGAGGGCGGACTCGGTCTGTTCGTCGTCGACCGAGGCGCAGAGCATTAGGCCTGAGATAGGGGTTAAGCCAGCGGGTTTAGGAGTGGGTAGGGAGTTGTATTGGGGCAGGTACTAACCATCCAGCCGTGCTATTTGTGTTGACCGTATCGTCATCGTGTCTGTTTATGATGTGCGCCCAGTTATATCTCGTTCCGAGGCTGCTATGCAGAGTGCAGAAAGGGCTGTGTTTACTCAGGGCGATGTGGTTGTTTGGTTACTTGATGTTTGGAAGCTACGATGGGGCAGTTACGTAGTTGCAACTTTTGGAGCTTGGACAGCTCAATTAAGCACCCAGGCCCCTTTAAGTTGTGATGTACGTGGCGTTAGAGCAAGGCTGCCATCTATGGAAGTTCGGGCGCAAACAGCCAGAACTTAGTACCACAGCAGGACACCTCATCACCAGTGACGGGTCACAAGGTCGGGGTCACATAAATAAGTCCAATCTATCACAATTTTAAGGGAACGAGCATGCAAGCACGGTCATCCTTGAGGCGTGAAGTACGAAGTACAGCTGTCGAAGACGAAGCTTGTTCCTTGGCGCTAGCAATCACGGCCAAACCAATCACGGCTTAGCGCTGTTGAAGTATATCCCTGTCGTTCTGGTAGCCTTGTAGCTCTCATCGTCACTTCATTTCTACTATTGAAGGTACTGTGCTATTGACAGCGCCAAGGCGAATGAACAATAGCTATACCCAGTGGATATAAATATGCAAGCTGTTGTATCGCAATGAAGCTGCCAACCTCCAAGTAGGATCAGATAGCACCTCTCCCATTCAAATGCAGGATTTTTTCCTTGCGAACTTCACTTCACAAGCTCAGCCATCGAGTACATCAACTTACAAGTGTTGATGTTCACACCTCTCACCGTTCTCATTCACGAAAAATCCAATACATTTCTCCGTTTCCAACCATATCTCTCTCTTTATCCTAAGTATTTACCCATCAGATGCACAGCTACATCCGAAGATAACCTTCACGTGCATACAAGATGTCGGCTCACCATGAAGAAGAAGAGGTGGGATCCTCACCACTCTCGTCGCCTCGCTCCAGCATCTTTGCACTTGAGAACTTTGACTCGACTCCTCTCAAGCGAGCACCAGGCCCGGCCCTTACCGATGACCTGCCGCCATTCAACCCGACGTTCCAGCCAGCAGCGGAATCCGACCCCAAGAGCAGATCAAGCTCCAGCATGTCGCTCCCGAACGTCCTAAAGGACAAGACAATGCCTGGCAGCAATCCTGATGGTGGCCTGGTGGCAGAGACGATCACTGCGCACATCGACACCGGATGTGGCCAGGACCACGAGGAGCCCGCGGATGCGCTTACGGCCAACAGCCCTCAAGGAGTACCGGCGGTTGACACTCCTCAAGATGCGCCTGCAGAGACGGCCAACAACAGGCAAACTACTCCGGCAGCCGAGAACCGTGCTGCTACCCCGGAGAGTCCTGACCCGATCGCGGTGGCTGCCGTGGAGGACACGCCCATAAACGGCAGGAAGAGGAAAGCTCCGGAGCCCTCGTCCAGGACCAAGAAGAAGGTTGTCGTGAAGAAGGCGCGCAAGAATGACGCCAAGAAGTGGCAGGCGCCATCTGTCTTTACCGACGCGAAGTCACCGCTTGTCGCCGCACCGCTCAGGGTATGTCCGACCCCTCCTTCCTCCCTGAAGAACCTCTATTAACTAACTCTTCACAGGCAATCCTGCTCCATCCACAAGCATGGGACGTCCTCTCGCCCAAAGACCAGGCCGAGCTCCGTGCCATGCTCTCACTCGACCGCCCAGCTTCCCTCTCGCAGTCGCCATCCCCACCCGGCTCCAGACCCCAGGTCGAGACATCACCGCCGGCACCACCACGTCCGAACCTGGAGTATCTCCGCAGCGACGACAGCTTCCGCTTCGACTGCGCGAGGTACACAGAGAACATCGAATCGGGCTGCCATGACCTGGACTGGTTGGCTGAGGCATGGACGGCCCACGAGAGGCGCAAGCGGGGAGACTTCAAGGAGTATCTTGCTCAGAAGCTCGAGAGGGATTGGGATGTGGAGCTGCCAAAGAAGCAGGAGAGCGATGAGGAGGTCCGGGAGGCCAGAGGCTCCGACGAGGGTGCTTCCATGGGGACTAGTGCCGACCAGGCTCAGGACGCTGCACTTGAGGAGTCGCCCGTTGCCTCGAGTGTGGGCGAGACCAAATTCACGGACATGAAGTTGGAGGTTGCGCCTGTCAGTGAGAAGGAGCAGGCTGGGGAGGGAGAGAAAGCTGCGGAGATAACCGCGCAGGCGGATGAGGCTGTTGTTGGTTGATTAAGGTACCAAGTGTCATGGACTGAGTTACGTTGTTTGAAGCCGTCTTGCAAGGGAAAGCGAGAGGCTTGGCGTCAAGGAGTTGCTGTCTTGCCAGGGGCAAGAGGAAGACGTGTATGATGAGAATAGCGTTATCAGTTGCATGGACAGGCGACATGCTGGATGTGCCAGGCTTTTACAACGTACAGGTGCAACACCTGTCGCAAGGAGATGTTAAATCACGAATGTTTCACACCTTCACTACCTGATCTGCCAATGTGCTGAAGAATGACCAACAACCTAAGTGAGTGATAGATCTTCCACCACGCCGAGCTAACAGTCACGTTTCCTCGCATCTATGTCTGGACATCCCTTGATTGCCGCCGTGGTGATTATGTCTTCACACTGAGCCCTCGATGGGTAGCTCGGGACGCCCTTGACCATAGGCCCATGTTGAGGAGTGTTTTACATGCTCTCAGCTCTCTGAGTCTCCTTTTAAAAGCAGGTTTGCCCCTGACGTGCTGCACAAGTCAATATCGGGGCTCTGTGCCTGGCTTTGATGCCCGCAAAATGAAGTGGTGAACGCTCTGGCCCATATCTTCCAAGCGGACTCAGAGGCCCGTGCTTGATGTGCTGCATATCACCTGCAGCTCGGGGTTGCACGGCTGCTCAGGGACACAGATCGTCCGCACAGGTATTTTTGGACGAGAAACAAAACTTCAGCCGATGTCCGTGGCTTGCGTCCCTGGAGATCGTCGATCAGAATGAGCCGGCGTCGGGATGGAAGTCTTGCGATCGGAAGAGCTATCGCAGGTCGTGGGGTGAGTCCAGTATGTTACCTGTTACGTGCGTCAACTTGGACATGTGCTTGGGATGGTCAGTGAATGTATCGGCAGAGCTCTGAGGTTCTGCATTTGGCGATGCTTTGACAATCTTGGAAACAACCATCACAGAAAAGGGGTGGTCCGTGTTGAAACGGGCCGGTTCAGGGGCTTCATCCCCCAACTAAACCCGTTTCAGCTTCTAATTCAATACGACAGCAATCGTGTCTTATCGATTAGGTACCCCATTGCCCACTGTGATATTGGCCAGTTGTCGAATTCGTCTTTCTGACGAGAGTGGAGAGAATCCGTTCGTTTTCTTTAAATGTTTCATGAAACAAGCATCCTAACATCGGTAGAGGTACCTACCATAACTTATGCACTTGGGCCTTCCTCACATTCCAGACGTTTTTCCAGCTGCGAAACGGACAGAGGCGCCCACCCACCTCAGTAACGCGCTGATTTGCATCTTATCGTACTTTCCGATAGTGGATCCCACTTGTATGTGTCTGTCAGGGTCCCCTTGAACTTCGGTCGATGAATCAACGACTTCGACCTAGACTACGATCCCTTCCATGCTCGGAACACCTTTGCTGATTGTAAACCACGATTCATGCGAATTAGCTTGGACGGTTGCGCCTACTACGCGTGGCTCTTCCCCGTGCTCTCAAGTGCTGTCAAGTTCATGCAGTCCGACAGGCCGCCGACACCGACCAGGGCATGATGCGATTCCGCCTCGATCTGAGACACCAAAGAGTCGATTGACGGCAGATCCTCCCCATCAACGACCCGCCTTCGTTGCGAAGAGCCGCCCGCATCTTGAGCGCATCTCTCTGCTCGAGTCTCTTCCAAGAACAGCCGAATTACAGCCTCGTACCGGCGACTGTTTCACGGATCCACAATGTCGTCCTTCTTCTCGCGTTCGAAGCACAAGTCCGACAAGCGAAACACGAGTGACGATGGGAGGTTTCTGGCCGGCCAGAACGACTCCGCCAGTTCCCTGAACTCGCGCGCGTCGCGACACAATCGAGACTCCTCTGTCATCTCGATAGACCGCCCCAACTCTGCCGAATCCGGCATCAACATGACGGCCGGTGTCATGACCACCATCCCCTACGACAGTCTCTCCGGCCGCCGGTCCCCCATCGCCGTCGAATACCTCCCGAAACCAGACCAGATGCCCCTGCAGCGCGAGCCGCTACCCCACCAGTTGAACAAAGCTACGAGCGACTTTCACCAGTATCCGTCCTTCGATCCCTCGAGCGTTTACAGCGGCGCCGGTGCTGGCTCACACGTGTCCGGACCTCGGCCTCCGCCTGGCGCCTCCAATGTTACCATGGCCTCTACGGGACGGCAGACACAACTACAACAATGGGGCCCATCAAGGGACGGCGGCCAGCCCGGGTCACACAACTCCCGATACAACTCATATCAGACATCCGGAGGCCGGAGCTCAGGTGACCACTCGAGCATCTTTTCAGGTAACGGAGGACCCTACAATGACTACACAGCATCCAGTCGCTTATCAAAAGCAGCCCAAACTAGCGCATCATCGCAACCATCCTACATGTCTCAGCATTCGCATAGGGAATCTCACCGGCTGACTAAACTTCCGGGCGCAGGACCACCAGGCACAGGCCATGAAGGATTCACTCTAGCGAAGCCCGAAGATGACAGTGTAATAAACCAACGGTTCTTACAGCTTATGCAGAAGCGTGGATGGCACAATCTCCCGGAACAGGCGCAGCGACAGATGCTGGCCTACCCTGCCGCCAAGAAATGGACACTCGTCTACCAGGATCGCTTAGCAGAATGGCAGGGAGAGCAGAAGCGCAGGCAGACGGCCAAAGCAGGCCAGTACGCCAACTTCGACTATACGCAGGGCGCCGACGAGGAAGGCAGCCCGGAGTGGTACGTGCGCAAAGTTATGGACAACAGCCTTGACACGAAAGGCCTCGGCAGTCTGGAGGTGAATCTACGAACTCAGCAGATTGGATGGGTGAAGCGCTTCATAGAGTGCCAGGGGCAGGTCGCGCTCACCAACGTGCTCAACAAGATCAACCGCAAGACCGCCATTGGCCCGGCAGCGCCAGAATCGGGCAAGGACAAGAACCTGGACCGGGAGTACGACATCGTGAAGTGCTTGAAGGCTGTGATGAACAACAAGTTCGGCGCCGACGATGCTCTGGCGCACCAGCAGGTCATTGTGGCGCTGGTGCTCTCGCTCATGTCCCCCAGACTCAACACACGGAAACTGGTTAGCGAAGTCTTGACATTCTTGTGTCACTGGGGAGATGGAGAAGGACATCTCAAGGTCATCCAGGCCATGGACATGGTCAAAAGTCAACAGGGCGAAAACGGACGTTTCGACGCCTGGATGCGTCTGGTCGAGGTCACTGTCGACGGCCGAGGCAAGATGGGCAGCCTCGTCGGTGCTAGCGAGGAGGTGCGCAGCGGCGGAATCGGCATGGAGAACCTACTCATGGAATACGCCGTTGCTACATTGCTGCTCGTCAACATGATCGTCGATGCCCCTGAAAAGGACCTCCAGATGAGGATCCATATCAGGGCCCAGTTCACGGCGTGCGGCATTAAGCGCATACTGAATAAGATGGAGGCCTTCCAGTATGACCTGATCGACAAGCAGATCGAGCGCTTCCGGACCAACGAGGCAATCGACTACGAGGACATGCTTGACCGTGAGAACAGTAGCATAAAGGACAGCATAGAAGGGGAAGTCAAGGACCTCAACGACCCAGCTCAAATCGTCGACGCCATTCAGCAGCGGATACAAGGGACCAAGACCCAAGACTACTTCATCTCTGCGCTCCAGCATTTGCTGCTAATACGAGACAATGACGGAGAGGAGAGGTTACGCATGTTCCAGCTCGTGGACTCCATGCTCAGCTATGTCGCCATGGACAGGCGGCTGCCTGACATGGACTTGAAGCAGAGCCTGAACTTTACCGTCCAGAGTCTGCTGGACAAGCTACATACGGACTCTGAGGCCCGGCAGGCCTTGGACGAGGCTATAGAGGCCCGGCAGATAGCGGATGCCGCGCTAGCTGAAAGAGATGAGATGGCGGCGCGAATGGCCCTCGGTGCAGACGGACTCGTAGCCAAGCTCCAGAAGCAGTTGGACGAACAGGCAAGGTTTATTGAGGCGCAGAGGAGGCAGGCAGAAAACCTAAAATCTGAGCTAGAGAGCCTGCAGGCGCTTCGGGCCAAGGAGGCGCAACGCAACGAGCTAGAGACTCGGGAGCTATACCTAATGCTTCGCGACGCTCAGGACATTGCTGCCTCAAACGCCGTCAAGGGGAATGCTGGTGGCAAGCTCGGAAATGAGGGGCCTGCACCAGGTATACTCGACCGGGACAGGCTTATGGAACGGCTGCAGATGCAGATCGAACGGCAGAAGACACAGTTCAAACTCGAAGGCCGTGTATGGGGTGAGGCCGTCGGCCCCTCCGACAGACTTAGGGCTCTGCGAGAGGAGATGGACGGCTATCCCGAAGAAGGCACCAGCGGGCAGGTGCCACGAGACTTTACGAACAGTATGCTCGGTAGCGTCAAGCGCCAGACTAAGATACCTAGGAAGCCCGTCAAGTTGCGGCCGGCTGCCGAAGGTGTCTCGGAAGAGGAAAGCGGCGACGAGGACATCGTGTACGAGAAGCCGCGCCTGGTCGAGATCAAGAGACCAATTGCGGACCCTAGACAGGCCTCTGCTGGAATGCTCAACGAGCTCACGGGCAAGGTAAAGAAATATGACGCCAGCGATTCGGAGGGCGAGGGCGTTACGACCGGACCTTCACATCCTAGCTTGGAATCGCAATCGCCCAAGACGCCCAGCGACGTCGAGCCGCCCAAGATCAAGGTTACCGAGACAGGGGCCCCTCCACCACCACCACCGCCCCCGCCACCTATGCCAGGCCGTCTTCCCGGTGCTCCCCCACCGGCTCCCCCTATGCCTGGTATGCTCTCTCCTGCGTCCGCTGCAGGTCCTCCACCGCCGCCACCCCCTCCTCCACCACCTGGCGGCTTACCGGGTGCTCCTCCTCCTCCGCCCCCGCCACCACCTCCTCCAGGTATGAAGGGCATGCCGCCTCCTCCACCGCCACCGATGCCGAATGGTCCCGTATCTGGCCACTTCCTGGCCAAGCAGCCTGCTTTCACTGCGTCACCATCGATTGGTCTACCGGTGGTTCGACCGAAGAAGAAGCTGAAGGCTCTCCACTGGGACAAGGTGGATTCCCCTCTCACGACCCATTGGGCCGCCCATGCACCTTCAGCAGAAGAAAGAGAAGAGAAGTATCTCGAACTGAGTCGGAAGGGTATCCTGGATGAGGTCGAGAAGCTCTTCATGGCCAAGGAGATCAAGCGGCTCGGACAAGGAAACTCTAAGAAGGATGACAAGAAGCAAATCATCTCCAATGACCTGCGGAAAGCATTTGGTAAGATCTGCAGATCTGCCCTGGCTGCTTACAGGACGCTAACGTTGCTACAGAAATTGCTCTCGCGAAGTTCTCGCAATACTCGGTGGAAAAGGTCGTCCAGATGATCATCCACTGCGACAAGGAGGTACTAGACAACTCCGTAGTGATGGATTTCCTACAAAAGGACGACCTCTGCAACATCCCGGACAACACGGCGAAGCTCATGGCCCCTTACAGCAAAGACTGGACCGGGCCCGAAGCCAACAAGGAGAACCGCGAGCAAGACCCAGCCGAGCTCACGCGGCAAGACCAGATCTACCTCCAAACCGCCTTCGAGCTGCATCACTACTGGAAGAGCAGGATGCGCGCCCTGGCACTGACCCGCAGCTTCGAGAGCGAGTACGAGGAGATCACCGAGAAGATCCGCCAAGTCTCGACAGTCTCCGAGTCCCTGCGCGACTCGGTGTCGCTCATGAACGTCCTGGGCCTCATCCTCGACATCGGCAACTACATGAACGACGCGAACAAGCAGGCCCGCGGCTTCAAGCTCTCCTCTCTCGCCCGCCTGGGCATGGTCAAGGACGACAAGAACGAGTCGACGCTGGCCGACCTCGTGGAGCGCATCGTCCGCCAGCAGTACCCGGAGTGGGAGGACTTCGCCAACGACATCCAGGGCGTCATGACGGCGCAGAAGGTCAACATCGAGCAGCTGCAGCAGGACGCCAAGCGGTACATCGACAACATCCGCAACGTGCAGGCGAGCCTCGACTCGGGCAACCTGTCGGACCCCAAGAAGTTCCACCCGCAGGACCGGGTGAGCCAGGTGGTGCAGCGGTGCATGAAGGACGCGCGGCGCAAGGCGGAGCAGATGGAGCTGTACCTCGAGGAGATGATGAAGACGTACAACGACATCATGGTCTTCTACGGCGAGGACCCGACGGATGAGAACGCGCGGCGGGACTTCTTCGCCAAGCTGGCCTCCTTCATCAGCGAGTGGAAGCGGTCGCGGGAGAAGAACATCCAGCTGGAGGAGACGCGGAAGAGGAATGAGGCCAACATGAGGCGCAAGAACGAGCGGCTGAAGGCGGCCAACCCCATCGAGAACGGCGGCGCGGGCGGCGGGCCCGCGAGCCC